>OZ023244.1:14989232-15230946 GCA_964006365.1 Trididemnum miniatum
ACTAAAGATTTACGCCCTTTAGTGTCCAATAACAATAAATTAAACTGCATAAATCAATTCAGAAGCATTGAAAATGGGGGTATAGACACTAATCTCACCTCAATCCAGTGAGAAATCTTGAAAATATACCAAAATTATTGTTTCACCACTTGTGGCAGTATTGAGCAAATGCGTCATTTTCATCAACAAATGTGGCCATAATTCAACTTCTCGTCGACCGATTTCAAAGGAATTTTTTTTGATTACTGCAGAACAACATGGCCTATCTGATATTTTGCCCAAGTAAATAGCATCGGACGAAGAGCGCCACCTAGTGACCAATATGAACAAAAATTGCCGATTTTGTCAAAATTTAACCCTCGCTTGGGGGAGTCAAATGTCGTCTGATCCAAAAAAGAGGTCGACTCGCAGTCAAACCCAAGTCTACAGCTGTAGAGGCGGACGATCTTACCACTCCGCCATCTAAGCTAAGTAAACTGGACATGGGCACTGCATAGGGTATTTGTGTCCAACTTGATCAACCCGCGAATCGAACCTTCGACCGATTGCGATTTTTTAACCACTACGCCAACCTGTAAGTACAATAATGTAGAAATATCTTTAGTTCGTTTTAAGGTATTGTGCTCTTCGCATTGCAACCAGCTGGTATTTGTATGTCAAATGCTATCTGCTCCAACTATGAATTGATATCGTCGCAAAGGATCCGTAACCTGCTGCACCCTTACTGTTAGGCCACGTAGCACATGTTGATGGGACTGCTTTTAATCATCTGAAAAAATTACGTTTTAATGTTTTAATCATCTGAAAAAGTCTTATTAAATGAATTTTTTACACTTTATTTGATGTTGGCGAGCATTTGCTTTGTGAGCAGTTTTACTTTTAACCATGTCTTGTTATGCACTGCTTCGTTTGTATTTCATGAATTTTCACGCAGCTTTTTCTAGCGCGAATGTTGTTTTTTTTTGGCCATAGCCTGTGAGCAGTGATGGGCACGATAAACCTCTCTGTACTAAAGCGATAATGATAATCGATAAGTTCTAAAAAGCCCTGGGTGATACCGATAATCGATAAATCTCAAATTCTTAAAGCGATATCGGTAATCGATAAATTATCGCCGATAAATTTTTCCGATAAATATTGCAATGAATTTTCAATGTGTTCGACGAAATTTTTTTTGTAAGTCAAATTGTAAAAATCTTGTAGATTTTTCAAGAAAAGAGACCAGTTAACGGACTCTGCCGTGGCATTAAACAAAACAGAGAGAGATTCTTTGGATTGTAACAAGACTTAGTCGACACCGTGTATTTTTTCCATGGCGCCTATTTATTGATTTTGAAGTTTGAACACTGTAGGCATAAAGAATCATTTATCGCGATAATTTATCGGCTATAACAAAATATATTACAAAAGCGATATCGATAATCGGTGATAAATTATCTCGATAAATGCCCATCTCTGCCTGTGAGTAACTTCAAGTCCATGCTACCAATTGATTTAGACATTGATAAAATTCTTGGTTCGTTTTAAAGCGAGGTTGGAACTTGTCACAGCTGTTAGCCTGTTAGCGTTGTAATGTAACGTCATTATCGCTAGCGGTGGTGAGTGTGTTGGTGTGACTGACAGGGATTTGAGTTTTTATTAATGCAAACGCTTTCGCCGATGCATCGCGCAGACGGTAAATCAGAGCTGCCAACTCTAGCTTAAAAGTTCCTTGTTTTTAGGAAAAAAACTTTCAGTTATAAATTTAATCTGAAATTAACAAAATAACAACTTGAAGTCGCAAAATTAAAAAAGCTCTTAACGGTCTCTCAAATTTTAGTCCACTGCATTAAAAATGCTTTGAATTTAGAGCCCTGCATTAGACGTAGAGTGGTTAAAGATTCAGTGAATAATTTATTTGCAGCTTATTGAAAACCTGGAGGACATGGAAGATCTTAACGCACCCACATCTTCTTGGCTGGTGAGAGATAATTATCAGCTGAAACGACTTTTGAAACGGTGCAAAGATATTGAAGAGCGATTAGAGCATATTCGTCAAATCTATTTACCTGTTGAAGAAATGTGGCAGGATCCAAACATTACTCTTTTCTATGAGCGGGAGCTGGCATTATGTCCTTTCGCTGCTGAAAAAGGCCTGAACCCTTCTCTTGGTGACAAGCACATATGGCTGAAAGATCCTGAATTTTCTCGAATTAAATAGCTTTTATGTTTGAACATTGTATTCATTTAATAAATTATCAAGTTTGGAACGGTTTGAGAGTAATCAAGATTGAAGACCGATGTTTAAGATAAGGTGTAAGTGCATAAGCGTCGATTTTATCTTAAAAATATCAAAGAGCTTGGGCGAGAATGTTTATAGGAACTTTGTTTTGTTATTTTAAAAAAGGATTTTTCAAAGTAACAGTGGCATCGTAATTAATCTGCTTTTGCTTCTACTATCATCAGAATCATGTAGTTTAGTAGCATAATCCAAGTTAAAGTATTTAATTTTCTTTTCATCAATCGCCTTTTTGTCGTCAAGCTTGATGTCATTTACTCGTCATTACGGTTTACTTCCGCGTAGTGGTTGTAGGTTCTAGTTGAATAAGTATCAGCAAAAAACATCAAGTCCAAATTCAGTGGAATTATATTGTTAATTTTACAACTAAAAGCCAAAACAGCAGCAAAATTATCAACCATCAGATAATGGCAAATTATTAGCGACAGCAAAAGTAATTATCCAGCAGCAGATCATTTAACAGCAACAGATTAATTACCAGCAACAACAACAGTACCAGCAACAGATTTAAACAAAGATGTCCTAATTCTTATTCAAATAGAAAATTACCAGTCAGTATTATTATTACTATAGATACCAAAGTCGTAGTTGACGTTTGGGTAACGCAGATACAGTTGAATCAGTGGACGTTTGTAACAGCTGATTAATCTGTCCACCGAACGCTTTTTGTTGAACACATTTGATAATGGAATTAGTTGCATCATTCAGTTCATTTGCATGCAAAAGCGGATCACCAATAAACTGCTGTTTTAAGACGTAGCGGGTTCTACAAAGCTTTTGGAACCGTATTAACCACGCAACTGCTCTTTGTAGTTTTTGCCAGTTCGAGTATCTTGGCCACAAAACACTTAGGCATGATTCTACAGTGTGCTTAACTTCGTTCACTTGTATACCATGTACCGAAGTTTTAACTTCAACATCATTATCAGATAATGGTGGAACAATTGGGGATTCTGGCCAATCTTTCATCGCTTTCCATAAAAACTCTGGCCCTGAAAACCAAACAGAGTGTCTGCTGAACTGAGTCGGTGATTCCCCCCGTGAAAGAATGTCAGCTGGATTGCTTTTAGTATTCACATAACGCCACTGGGTAGCAGCAGAGCCATTGTGAATCTTTTGCAGCCTGTTGGAGACAAATGTATGAAACCTTTTACTTTCGTTGTTAATAAACTGAAGAACTGACGTTGAGTCTGTCCAGTAGTGCACACTGTCAATGTTGTAGTCTAGTTCACTTTGTAGGAAGCTGGACAATTGAACTCCAACGACTGCAGCAGACAACTCAAGTCTAGGAATTGTTCTTTTACGTAACGGTGCAACCTTTGACTTGGCCATGACAAAGGAACAATGAAAAACATTATCTTTAGAAGTAAATCGCAAGTAACTGACTGCTCCCAAACCCTTTTCACTTGCATCGCAGAATGTGTGGAGTTGAATCTCCATAACTTCAAAGTTCTTGGGTTTAAAACATCTTGGAAGAGAAACAGCTTGTAGGCAAGGTAGTTCATCCAACCAAGAACACCATTTGTTCCTGGACTCCTCCGGAATTTCATCATCCCAGGAGAGATTTAAAGTACATAAATGTTGCAACAAGCATTTCATAGGAAAAATGAAGGGCTGCAATATGCCCAAAGGGTCGAACACTTGACTGATGGTAGAAAGCATACCACGACGAGAAACAACTTTGACATTGACGTTGACTTTGACTTGTATTAAATCTTCTTGGTGGTTCCACATAATACCCAAGAGTCTTGGCAATAGGTTGATCATTGATAGCAATGTCATAAAAACCATTATCATCAACCCTATCGCACCCTGGAATAGAACAAAAAACCCGACGGCAGCTACTGCGAAATTTGGACAAGTGAAAGCCACTATCAGCGAGCAATTCTTGCAGTTGCTTAATAACAACCAAGGCTTCATCACTTGTCCCAATTGCACAGAGGCAGTCGTCGACATAAAAGTTACGTAACACAGTTTTCACGGTAACATCATTTGCCTTAGTCGCATTTTTTAACGCAGTCTGCCTTAATGCATAGGCAGCACAGCTGGGGGACGAGCGAGCACCGAACAGGTGCACCAACATCTGGTGATCTACTGGTTCAACACTTAAATTGTTATCAGGCCACCAAAGGAAACGAAGCGAGTTACAATCATCAGGATGCACCAACACTTGATGATACATGGCCTTTATATCACATGTAAAGGCTACCAGCTCTTGTCGGAAACGTACGAGAACACCAGTCAAATTGTTTGTAAAATCAGGACCTTGCAGCAGATTGTCATTTAATGAAGTTCCTTTATGCTTTGCTGCACAGTCAAAAACCACTCTAAATTTATTGCCTGTTGAATGGTGCGGAATATACCAATCCCGTTGAGGTTTGGAGGGTGAATAGTGGTGTGGTACAATTCGTGCATAATTGTTGGCCAGATATTCATTCATCTTTTCCTTGTATCGGGAAAAGTACTCATCATCCTTCAAAAACCTTCGTTTTAAGTAATCAAGACGTCTTTTTGCTACTTGCCGATTGTTGGGCAATACTACATTGTCATGTTTCCAGGGAAGATTTATCATATACTTTCCATCATCAGTCCTGGAGTGATTCTCCATGACTTGTACAGCCTTTCTATCTTCTAATGACGGGCCAAATTCTTCTCTCACTTCAGCATCACAAAGTTCACATGAAAACAAATCCTTAAGGTCTTTGCGAAGAAAATGCTTGCCAACATGAGTAAAGTATGCTGAGTGGGAGCCAGGAAGACCATCATCCTTTCCTATTAATGCCCACCCTAAAGCAGTGTGAACAGCCATGGGTTGAGAGCTTTTACCTTTTCTTTCATCATCCACTTCGTGGGCATCTAGATTATCTGCTCCGATGAGCAGATCTACTTGCTTTGTTTCAAGTTGTGGAAACTTGATATCACTAAGGTATGTGAGTCGTGCAACTTCTTGACAGCCTGGGATGTCTTTGGTTAACTGAGGCAAGGAGCGAACAGCAAGAACACCACTTAATGACAGGCACTTGTCTTCATGAATTCCTCTTGTAAACAAATTGACTTGAGAGACCTTTTTCCTTTGTTCACCATTTCTTTTTGGTTTGGAATTTGGCGTCTTGACAAACCTTTTTGGTTTGGAATTTAGCTCGAGGACGGATCCACCCTTCTGTTTAAGAGGGAAAGCGATTGCTTTCACGATGCTTACTACTAATAGACAACGGGCTTCTTAAATCATAGTATTATGCACAGCACTGGGAGTTATTAGCTGTTATAGACGTTTAGCGAGAGGGGGGACGATCGCCCCCCTCAGTACTCGCCCCTAATTTAGTTAAACATCAAAAATAAATTTTTAACCCTGAAAATAACACATACGTTTAAAATAACGACTTCTGAGATCACTTAGCTCAGCGATAAAATTTCAAAAAGCTTTTGAACTATCATTTCTATCCATTCACTACATGCAGCTGCCCAAACGGTTGTTCAACTATTACGTCATTTGCAAAATTGACGAAAATCCGTATTTCGAGCTTTTTTTGAACAAAATTGCTTTTATTGGTGATGAAACACCTAGTGCAGTTGCAGAATAACTTTTTTCAACCAAATGAGCAAAAATCAAAATGTTCGATTTTGCTTGGCACTTGACCTTTAAGCCATACTTTAGAAGGATTCATGGCTGTAAGGTATGACACAGAAGTGGTTCCTTCAGTGGCGCTAGGAGCAGCAGGCTCGGACTTGCACCTAGCCTTAAACGACGTATCATGGAGTAATGTGTGATGAGGTTTACCACAACCATCCTGCTTGCAGCGAGATTTGCTCATACACTTTCTCGCTACATGCTGACCACTTAAGCAGTTGAAACACAGTCTATTCTTCAGTACTACTTCCTTTCTTCTTTCTACTTCCATTTCTATAAACTTGGAGCACTTCCAGAGTGGGTGATGGTTGCCACAGAGAAAACACTGTTGAGCTTCATAACTAACCTGCATACTATGAGTCGGTCGTTCTTTGATACCAGAAGTAGCACCAAATTTTCTTGAGTTTAGCATCTGACCAAACCTGGTGTTGCACAACCGGGCCTGATGTTGTATAAACTCCATTAGCATTCCAAAGTCTGGCTCCTTACCCATTGTGTACATCGAGTCACTTCGTTTTTGGAATTCACGTTGCATGGCATGTGGCAAGCGCAAGAAGATTTTATCGATAGTGTCATGATTATTTAGATTGGAACAATAACCCCATTCTGTTAAGATTATGCTGCAATTTCGCATCTGAGTTGCAAGTTTATAAAGGGAGTCGGCATCACCTTCCTTTATACGTGGTCCTTCCTTCAGTAGCTTCATGTGCGCAGCTACTACTTTATATTCTTGCCCAAATTGTTCACATAAAATCTTAGTGGCAGTGTCAAAAGCCTTTTCAGGGGGTCGTATAATGATGGTTGATTGAATGGCATCGTAAGCTTGACCAACACAATGGCTTATTAAGTACGTTAACTTGGTCATTGGGTCTTTTACTCGGTTCACAATGTTGTCATCAAATTCGGCCACAAATCGATGATAATCTAATGGGTCACCTGCAAATTTTCTTACATCACGAGGTGGCAATGGTGCTTCCTTGACACCTTCAGCAAAGACTTTCATTACATTTTCCCAATCTTTGACTTCTGGCCTGGAAGACTGAACCGAGCCAGGCAACTCAATAGGATGGCTGAAATTTGACAATTCTGTCTGTTTGGAACCAGAAAAAACAGTTGTAGATCTAGATGACTCATTGGTATAATCAGAGACAGACACACCCGTTTCTTGCTCCACCATCCTCTTCTTAGTTCTTGTTAGCTCCAATTCTAACTGCAATGCTTCATCCTTTATCCTTAACCTTTCTTTCATTATCCTCAACTCTTTCTCCTTGAGTTTAAGAAGGTCCATGTGACTTCCACCCCTTTCATTCAAGCTTTCAACTGATTTGGCGTTAGTCGTACTTTCATCCTTCACATCTAATGAGAAATTGGTAACTTGAGTGACATCATCATAATTAGACGTGTGAGTCTTGACATTACTACCGGTACTGTCAAGACTCAATGGCATCCCGGTGCTTGTATTTGAGTCACCATTAGTTGTCCACACATTAAGATCTTCAAGGGAAAATCCAAAATCAATTAGATCATCCATCGTCCACCACTTCTTTGTTAACACAAGCTACAGTGTCAACTCAGAATCTTTGTTTAAATGAAAAATGTAGGTTCTAGTTGAATAAGTATCAGCAAAAAACATCAAGTCCAAATTCAGTTGAATTATATTGTTAATTTTACAACTAAAAGCCAAAACAGCAGCAAAATTATCAACCATCAGATAATGGCAAATTATTAGCAACAGCAAAAGTAATTATCCAGCAGCAGATCATTCAACAGCAACAGATTAATTACCAGCAACAGATTACCAGCAACAGTACCAGCAACAGCAACAGATTTAAACGAAGATGTCCTAATTCTTATTCAAATAGAAAATTACCAGTCAGTATTATTATTACTATAGATACCAAAGCCTTATTCAATACAGTCCATCGGACACTTGTCATAAGGTTAAGCTGAATAGTGAATAAGCTGAGGACGCATAATTAAATCCAAACATTAACTCTAAACAAAGCGAAACCTGCAACACCTGCAACTACCTGAAGCTTCGGCAACCGGAAAAGCAGAACTACACACACGAGACCGGAAATAGTCGAGCAAGGACACCTAGCGGAAAAATGAAACTTTACAAACAAAAAAAAAGAAAGGGAGCGAAACATATACGAAATTGTACTTAACAGTGGTAGGCAAGTTACTTTGAAAAAGGAACTAGGTACAGTCACAAGACATTTCGGAAAAAAAGTAACTTGGTTACAGTTACAAATTTCAAAAAGTAACTAGTTACAATCACTTTCGTGTATTTCGCGAAACCAAAAACACTATCAATTCTTAACATGTAGTTGTAGTGTAGGGTGGGCCAAAAATCACTTTTTTTGAAAAGTTATGCTACAAACGCTTTTTTCCGTTACACTCCATTTAAAAATCACTCCTGCAAAATTTCAGCGAAAAATATCGTTTACTCTACGCGCAATTCATTTTAAAATTTTAACCAATTTTTTTTTTTTCAATAATTAGGGGATTCCCCATTGTTTCAACATGCTGTTACGCATAGTTTAGTTTATACAAAGACAATTGCGATATATCAGTTAATAGTGTGAGTTTTTTATGTGGGGACACGGAGATTGTTCTCTAATTGTTGATCCAATGGGTAAGCACCTGGAAAATCCCTCAAGTAATCATCTGAATACCGCTACAATACTTATATTCGAGTTTGTGTGATGTGCACATCTTGTAAATTAATCTGATCATCACTCAAATAATGGATTAAAAACATTATGAAACATGTTTCCACTGATATATAGATATTGATTAGTCGTAAATGTGTTGATTGGCTAATCTCTTGTTGGGCTGTAATCAGCAGCTGCCTTGTTTGTATTACACAAAAAATACAAATTGACAAGCTTATTATAATTTTTTCAATTCGATAACAACAATCAAGGAGTCAGTAGTAATTGTTAGGGAAATAAAAGTCATTAAAGTTATATTTTTTGGTAGCGCAAAAACTTATGAAACCGATAATTGCGAAAAAACTACGTTGACACGAGGTTTATTTAAGGAGTTACCGGTATAAAGTCATAACTTCTTCATTGGGTCATTAAATATGACCATTGATTTAGGTAATGAAATACAAATTATTAAACCCCAGTACCACCGTAGATACAGTTCCTGTAGACTTTAAATTTAAAAAATTTTATGTTGAGAGGGGCAATGAGAATTTTCAAGTTTTTGTGCCGACATTCACGAAGCATTTGAAGCGACTTTTTTATTATTACTTTAGAAAAAAGTTACGCACAAAGTATTGTGGAGACGAGTAGACCAGATATTTCTCCAGTATTTTATGCCAAGTTGTTAACATACCAGCCTACATCAGCGTTTATAGAACGGTCATTTTTGATGTTAAAATCCATGATTCATGAAAACCGAAATTTTACCGATGCACACGTCGCATTCTATTAGAACACTGTGTTCAACAGTTGAATATTCTATTTGTTGTAAGACGCACATTTGCATTTTTTCAGTGGTTTTCAAGTGAATTCTTTGTTCTTTTGAGTATGTTCTTGTTCAAAATACAAGTTTAGACTTACATAAGAGATGTTAATTACGGAAAACAAGATAAATTTGCTGTTCTAAAAATAAAGTCATAAGTTTCAAGAAATAAAATCATATTTTTCGATTTTATAGGTCATAAAAAATCGCCCAAATAATGGATTAGGAAATAAAAACTACAGCATATTGACCTAAGTAATGTTCGTACGCTGTAAGTTTTCTAATGGGACGAGAGCAAGCGCTGTTGAATGAAGAATTAATTGCATAAGGAGAGTATTTGCAATTGCTACATGCTCAGTATTGCACAACTTTTCTGAAGCACTAATAAATACTAATATCCTGTATTATACCAAACATCCCCAATCTCCATACCCAGCAGATTTTGGCTATTCTATCCTGTATTATAACAAGTTTGTCTTTATTAGTGGTGTTGTATTGCTCCAAATCTATCAGTCTCAGTTATACATTGGAAAAAGATTGCTTTTTAGTCATGACTTTGGTATTTCGATGTTGCTCTACATTTTGAAGCAAGTCATCGCGCTCTGTATCATTGTTCGTAATTTTTCCACAATAGTCTTGGACAGTGGCGCGGGAACGTTTTTTGGACAGGGGGGGGCTCAAAATAGTAAGATCGTGTCATCGTCTGTTCTCGAACGCACGTTTTTAAGAGCAGGACACTCAGCAGACCTATTTTGATAGACATCAATTGCATGCCCGCTCAGAATTTTTTCAGGATAATTTTTTATCATGGAAAACAAGATTGCGTACTACCATTAGGCTTTTCTAACTATGCACGAATTACTACTCATGTAGTTGTAAAATGCAAATACCTCAATGACAAAACCGAAAAGTAGGCAAACGAAATTTGTCCGATCTAACTTTTGCTTTGCTGATCAGAGTTACATGCAGCAAACCATGCCCCACTAGGTTTAAAAATAACAAAAAACACACAATCAAAATAAAACACTGAACCATTTTTTAACATTGTGAAATGTGTAGATGTAGGTATTTAGGTAGGTGTACTAGCTCAATTTTAGTAACGTAACAATCATCGGCAGTGCTCGAGTTGTGAAAACACTTATGGCGGATGGTAGGCTACAACTTTTCACGAAGACGTAAAAAGAAATGGTCATTATAGTTGTAAGGGAATGATTTATGCTAAAATGTTTTATGGGGGGATGGTGTTGCTTTCAGGGAGAATGGCATCCCCTAAAATCGAGTAGCCTACTGATCATCGGTGCCAGTTTAGTAGTGATTTAGCCGCCTCATTGGGTTGGTAGAAAAAATTCAAAACCTTTACAAAACTCAACCAGATGAGAACTTGCACCAGCTCATATAAGCTTGATTAGGGGTGCCCAACCAGTTGATCGCGATGTACCGGTCGATCTTTGGATGCTTGGCTGTCGATCGCGGGTCAATTTGGCATGTACACAAATCAGGTTGGCCACCAACATTTCCAGTTCATGTAACGCGTCCGGGCCGTGAAGACCTTTTTTAGCTCTTCGCAAAAATTTTGGTGGAATTCGGAACATCTGAAGGATTGAGGACTGTTTTTTGCACTTCACGGCATTTTCGTTTACGATTTGCGTAATTCCCATGATCACGAGCGACTTTCATGAACATTCAGAGTAGTTTGGCCTAAAGTGTTTGGCAGCTACAAAAATTGGCAGCCATTATACTTTTACTGTTCCATCGTCCATGACTGCTGTAAAGGTTTGCAAACGCTAATATAAAACACTGTTAAAAACGAACTTCAAACATTGAAAATTTTACCAAATTTTACATTAACCAAGTGAATAATAACTGATTGATTTTTAAAAGAATTGTGATTCTTCGTTGGTTAAAAGCACTTTAAAAAATATTTGCTTCATTACGTATGTACGTTGCGAGCATTAATCCCGTCGCACTCAGTGCATAATTTTTTCAATTGTCAGTGGGGGCTCAAATGGTTGAGGGGGGGCTAAAAAAGTTCAGGGGGGCTTGAGCCCCCCTGGCACCCTACTTCCCGCGCCTATGGTCTTGGATGAGCTTGATTGGTTGTTCTGCTACATCATTCACCACATTTAGAGTCTTTACAACATGATGCACCGGCCGTTAGCTCAGTTGCAAAGCGCACGCTTTCGGTGCGGGAGGTCTTGGGTTCGATTCCCGGGCCGGTCAAATCGGCACAGTGTCGCCAACGACTCGCCACCGTTGCGGCGTTTCTTCGGAGCTGTGTAGCCCAGGCGCTAAGCCGCGGAGATGGGCCCCGCAACTCGTTACACGCTTCGGCGTAATACGGCGAGTATAATGAAGATTTGATTTGATTTTGATTTGACAACATGATGCGTGGTGATGTAGCCTTCATCATTTAGCATTCGAGCCATTGATCAATTGATTTAGCTAACCAGGAACTCCATTTCCTTTCGAAAAAGTTGAAAAAAAAACAAGATTTTCCATCAAATCAACCCCATAAATTCAAATTGTTTTCAACATCGATAGCAGGCATAAAAACTTAATTTATTTATACAACACCATGCATCATGTTATAAAGGCTCTAAAATTAATGTGGTGAATGATGTAGCAGAACAACCAATCAAGCTCATCCAAGACTATTGTGGAAAAATTGCGAACAATGATGCAGAGCGCGATGACTTGCTTCAAAAGGTAGAGCAACATCGAAATACCAAAGTCATGACTACAACGCTATCTTTTTCAGTTATATAACTGAGACTGATAGATTTGGAGCAATACAACACCACTAATAAAGACAAACTCGTTATAATGCAGGATATTAATATTTATTAGTGCTTCAAAAAAGTTGTGCAATACTGAGCATGTAGCAATTGTAAATCCTGTCCTTAAGCAATTAACGCTTCATTCAACAGTGCTTGCTCTAGTGCCATTAGAAAACTTACAGCGTACCAACATTACTTAGGTCAATATGTTGTTGTTTTGATTACCTAATCCATAATTACTACCGACTTCTTGATTGTTGTTATCGAATTGAAAAAATTATAATAAGCTTGTTAATTTGTATTTTTTGGGTAATACAAACAAGGCAGCTGCTGCTGATTACAGCTCAACAAGAGATTTGCCAATCAACACATTTACGGCTAATCAATATCTATATATCAGTGGAAACATGTTTCATAATGTTTTTAATCCATTATTTGAGTGATGATCAGATTAATTTACAAGATGTGCACATCATACAAACTCGAATATAAGTATTGTAGCGGTATTCAGATAATTACGTGTAGGATTTTCCAGGTGCTTACCCATTGGATCAACAATTAGAGAACAATCTCTGTGTCCCCACATAAAAAACTCACACTATTAACTGATATATCGCAATTGTCTTTGTATAAACTAAACTATGCATATAACAGCATGTTGAAACAATGGGGAATCCCCTATTATTGAAAAAAAATTGGTTAAAATTTTAAAATGAATTGCGCGTAGAGTAAACGATATTTTTCGCTGAAATTTTGCAGAAGTGATTTTTAAATGAAGTGTAACGGAAAAAAGCGTTTGCAGCATAACTTTTCAAAAAAGTGATTTTTGGCCTACCCAATGTAGAGAGCTCCACAATGTGAATTCACACAAAAGTACGATTCTGAAACGATAAACGCTACAGTAATAACAAGTAATAATCTTTCAAAAACGATAACATTTCAAATTGATTGTCAGCCCACTGTAAGCCCACAGCGGCTCTTCGGCTTCAAAATGTCTTTTATAATGCTAAAAACAGTGTTGTAGTCGAGACCACCTGCTTCGAGACCAAGACCTGATAAATTTTTCGAGACCAAGACCGGCTGTCTTCCGAGACTTTTGGTTCGAGACCGAGACCAGCAATCGAGACCGGCAATCATTCGGCCTCTTAAAAATGAATCTATAGCACCTAGCACCAAGTTGAATCAATTTTTTTATTTTCCAAAAAATTGAAGTTGCATTGTAAGTACGCAAGAATTTCAAGCATTTCCGAAGAGAGTCTTGCTCACTGTGGTCGCATTATTAGCCAGCGTGTTTTAAAAATTCTTTTTAGCGGAGCCGAAGAAACGGGTACGCAAAGTGAATAGTGTAAAAAGAGCAGGGAATTCACGCCTTTACTCTTGCCAATATTCGAAAGTATTTGAAGGCAAGGTTATTGTTGAAACTTCGTTCACATATTTTCTGATTTGTGCCCTCGGTGTTGCCTTAGCGGTTTCTTGGTTGTCTTTTGCTGGCATATTTAGCGAAAATGTTTGGTAACTAACGAACACAGAAAACAGCTTTTTTACGTCGGTGTTCATATCTCCTAGGAAACACCCTATTAAACGGAACTGGTCTCTGTAAACGTGAAGCAAGCTGCTCCAAACTTGCTACCAGGGGCAAACCCAGAAATTTTTGGTGGGGGATGTAATTTTGAATTAGGTTGAATGTTTTAACTAAATACGAGTACAAAGACTTTTAGACCCGGAAATGGGCGTACATAAGCCCTTTAAAACGGTTTTCATGTCAGGGGCGTTTTATTATTATTATTATTGGCATATTTATTCTCCTATCACGAGAAAGCAATCAATGCGCTATACGAGCTCGCTTAGGAGTGGAGGGCCATCTGTCTACCACACTAAAATGGGAGAATTCCGTTACGTGCCTTTCCCAACGGCACAATAAGTAAACTTTACGGCTTTTTCCACACTATCCCTTAAATGCTGAGCGTCAAGCAGGGAAGCTGTGAACACCAATGTTTAAGTTATTGGTTTGACCCGACTCGTAATTGAACCCCCAGTCTACCGATCCAGAAGCCGACGCTTTATACCACTCGGCCATCGGAACGGTTGATTAGAAATCTTTTTCAGAAATTTATGTATTCAGAAATTTTCGTATTTAGAAATTTTTTTATCAAGGAAGAAGCACCAAATTTCGTTACTTTTTCAAGCGTAGTTTTTTTCCGGCAGAGTTGATTTTAAGCAATTTAAGTAACAAAAACAACTCTGGGGGGTCCGGGGGCATGCTCCCCCGGAAAATTTTTGAAAATTGGCATGCTGTATTGTAATGGCCATTTTAGTGCTTTTGAACAATTTTCAGGCAAATTTTGTTTATGTTTCTGGCCCCTAACTTTGAGTGCTTCATCAATATGATGCATTTTGTTTGCACAGTTTCGATTATGCGTGCGTAAGGCGACTCACGCATATTGTTATGAAGAGTTTCAAAATCACGGAAAAATTTTAATCATTCAAAGCATTGTGGAAAATAGCTGATGTGGGGGATGCATCCCCCACATACCCCCTGGATCCGCCCCTTCTTGCTACCATTGTCCCTCTGTTGTCTCTGCTATTCTTCTTACTTCCACACCGTAAATAAAATTTTGTATTTCAGCCTTTGCGAGACCGAGAGAGAATCGTAAAACAAAATTCGCCCAAGTTCTTACAAATTCATGCATATTTAACTTCACCGACAGCGTTACAACCATCAAATCAAATCTTCATTATACTCGCCGTATTACGCCGAAGCGTGTAACGAGTGGCGGGGCCCATCTCCGGGACTTAGCGCCTGGGCTACACAGCTCCGAAGAAACGTCGCAGCGGTGCCGAGCCGTTGGTGACACTGTGCCGATTTGACCGGCCCGGGAATCGAACCCCGTACCTCCCGCACCGACAGCGTGCGCTTAGCAATTAAGCGGCCGGTCCGTGTGCACTGAACTAACCGGCCGGTGCATTTCATTCTAAATTGACTGTGCGTGTGGCACGCAGCCACCCCCATTAGTCCAAGCGCTTTGAAACCACAGAACAGCGAGTAGACTAGGCGCATAGCTGCCATGGCTGGTCAAATTCGCCACCAACACTTAAAACAGTCTTTATATCAGGGAGTCGAACTGAACCCGAACCAGAGTTTTATAAACCGGTTTTACGCTATTTTTGTCGAACCTTAACCGAACCCGAACCGTATATTTCAAAATCGCAAAGAGCGAACCGGAACTGAACCGAATAATTTGAGTACTTGAGAACCTTAACCGAACCCGAACCAATTGAAAAAAGCGGTTCGCTCCGTGACGTCACAAGCGTCACTTTGAAGTTGGTTTGAATCCAAAATAATAGTCACTTATGTAAGTAATCTATGCATGGTAAAAAAGTCTTTTACCGTTAATTGGCTTTTAAAGATGTACCTCAAGGAAAATTACTCGGACTCGCCGAGTAACGAGTAGGCCAATTTACGACATTACTCGGCCGAGTATCTATTCTGCCACGTCAAGATATGAACTCAAAATCAGGTGAAAATCAAAAAAAAAGGGCATCACGTTAGTAAAAGTCCTAATTTCGACTTGAAAAAGGGTGCAGAGCAGAAAAAGGTCAAAATGATAATGCTTTAATGCTCGGTCGAGTATCAATTAATACTCGGACTCGGCCGTGTAATGCCTTAATACTCGGCCGAGTACTCGGACTCGACTCGGCACATATCGTTTTGTCGCTGTAACCTGTTTTTCGGCCATTGTTTTTATTCCATGTTTTTGTTTGGTGTTTTTCTGGTCGTTAAATAAAATAATCTACTACTACTACTACATCCTTACTGCTGGACTTACTGCAAGTCAAAATTATGCATTATATTGGCCAGTCAATGCAAAGAAAAATTGCGTTGTACGTTTTATTTCTTAAATTGTTTAACTAGAACTATACCATTTTTTACTGTGAACCTGAACCGGAACTTCATAAACCGGTTTTGAAATATTTTTTGCTGGAGCGAACCCAAACCCGAACCGTTTCAATTTATCTGAACCTTAACCGGAACTGAACCGAAGTTTGAAGCCGCTGTTGAACCCAAACCGAACCTGAACCGAAAAAATCAAACGGTTCGACTCCCTGCTTTATATTAACGAAAAAGCAATTTATTCATCAGGCTCAACAAAACAATTTTCAATTTGTACGGATATTTAATATGGATGAAACCAAATGAAGCGAGCTTTAAAAACGTGATGCTTATTTTATTTTTCGTTGGTTTGCAACAGGGATATCTAAGTAAGAACATCTATATATCCTTGGTTCTAAGTCTGAATAAGGCTCTTGCGTAAAGTGCTCAATACGCTGGTGTGAAAGCTGGTTACAAGTCTGAATGAGGCTCCTTGCTTGTTTTGTATAATTTTTTTTGAATAAGATACTCTGTACCACCTAAGGAACCGACAAAAGCGAAACAAGCTGTTGTGGTTTTTACGTTTTATAGTGGTTTTATTGTAATATCCCTGATTCTATGTATTCTATGTGGTTAAACATTGGTTATATGGAGTTCTATAATCTATAATCCTGGTTTGCGATAACGGATTCAATTTAATTAAGAAAAGTGGAATAGATCGGAGATGTAACGAGTGGCTAATCACGCGAAAAATCACTTTTAACAAAACCGCTACAGCGATTTTGTGCTTACTGGCGGTAGTTTTTAATAATAATAACAAACCGATCCAGCACAAAAATGCCTGGTGAGCTAACAAAGAATTTTTGTTTATTCTATTACCCCCACTCTTCCCCATCCCGAATGAACAAAAATGTTCTGCTAGTCCTCAAAAAATTAACAAATTACGCAGAAAAAAAAAAAAAAAAAAAAAGAAACAAACCTAGAACACCGTCGAATCTTCGTCGTGCATATGACAATCCAGCGTACTTCTCCCCTACAAAACGCCGCTGTTGCCAGCTTACCGTAAAATTTTTGTATTTATACTCATCTCGTTATTATACGCAGTTTCCTTATGCATCACGTGATTATTAAAAACGCTGTTGCGATTTTGTTGAAAAAGATTTTTCGCGAATTTAGCTTCTAGTAGAGTGTACAACGGAGCCGAATCCGAATTTTAAAAACCGGATAATCCGGCTGTTGCTTTGGATTCGGATCCGGATCGGGATAGTGATTTTTTGCTTTTTCTGGATCCGGATCCGGATTCAATTTTGGATGATAACCAATGATTTTAATAAGCTACTAGTGGCCTATTGGGTAAGCCTATACCGTACATGTAATTTGTATATAATGCCAATACAGGATTTGGATTCGGAGTCGGATTCTGTTTCTTGATTTTTTTAGGTTTCGGAGTCGGATTCGGATTTTAACGCATCGGATTAGGATTGAAATTTTTAGACTCCGGACACCTCTGGGATAGGTTTGATGTGAGACTTGGCGAGCAAGATGTCATTTGCGAAGAATAGCAAAGAAGACAAAGATTGGTACAAAAGCTACTTGATCTCAAGTACAGATTTGTTCATGATAACATATGGTTAAATAGTCGGATAGTCTAAATTGATGAACTGATTAAAAATTAAACCAATGACCCGAACTAGATTAGCCAGATCCCAGTCAAATCAAATCTTCCTTATACTCGCCGTATTACGCCGAAGCGTGTAACGAGTTGCGGGGCCCATCTCCGTGGCTTAGCGTCTGGGCAACACAGCTCCGAAGAAACGTCGCAACGGTGGCGAGCCGTTGGCGACACTGTGTCGATTTGACCGGCCCGGGAATCGAACCTCAGACCTCCCACACCGATAGCGTGCGCTTGGCAACTGAGCTAACGGCCGGTCCTGCCAGATCCCAGTACCGCTGCAAACTCACCGAATAATAATTGGCAACATGACTCGCGTGCTTGGCAAGCTGCGGGCACTCGGGTAGTAAACAAACAACAAAGTACTGGTGGCATAACACGTGTGAAAAACTGTAATCTGGATAGACTAGTCTGAAGAATTACCAGCGTAGTCACTAGGTTGCAGTAATCATATTGTACTGTGTAGGTGGTGTAAGGAAAACAATAGGTATAAATAAAACAGGCTATATTATACACTTGTCATATTGGAACTTCAAGTACCAGTGCCGTGCTAAGTAACACAGTAACATGCCAGTTTGTCACAATTGTGACAGTGAGGAGTTTGTTGTTCATGATGGGCTCTTTTTCTGTGCAATTTGTCAAAGTCAATCCCAGGAGGTAGTAGAAGAAGAAATTGACAAGTTTAGTTCCAAAGCTCATGCTGTTGAGCAAATACGAAGTGCACCTAAAATGAAGAAGGTTGTTGATGAAGGCAAGCCATGGCATATTGTTGAGGCTTTTCAGGTGAGCCACTGGATGGATATTAACTTTTTAGTGGTCTGGTGGTGTGGTACCGTACTTGAATATCATATATACATATTTGTAATGAAGCTGTGAAGTAATGGTATTTAAATATGGTCAGGCAGATTAGTTTGCTTGATTACTCTATTACTGGTATCAACAGGTGTTGAATTCTTTTTGATCATGTGTCCATTGCAAATGTGAATTTGTCTAGTTGTTAATTTAGTACTGTATAATACTGTAATTTTTCTATCTCCGCCTAGCTTATTGTCTTCATTGTCCCTCAAAGTAACATATACGCACTTTACTTATTGCATGTATTATAATTTAGGATAAAGAAAAGGAAGTGGCTAAAGTTACGTGACCGTAACATTTGCCTCTTTAGTTTATTTTATTACTTCGTCACGCTCTCGTACAATCAGGGAAGCGTGAAGGGATAATAAAATAAACCAAAGAGACAAATGTTACGGTCACGTAACCTTAGCCTCTGCCTAAAGAAAAATCAAATAGAACAGAACAATTTAAACAGCTACATCAAGACGCGTTCAACTCAAAAGACTGTGTCAATCGCGAAGCACTCAACATTCAGATGCTTCACATTTTTTTTTCTAGCACAGTAGTTAATTACTGTTACGCAGAAAATCACAGTGCATGATTACATCTGGCTTATTGAAACAGAAAATTTGGGTTCGTGACTGAAAGTGGTACATTATGTAAAGCTACAACACTCCTCCCAACATAATTAAAGTTGAAATTAATCATATACACTGGTACACATATGCACAGTCAAAAAAATTAACAAACTACGAGAAACCAGCTTGATAAAAATCAGGAGCTTTTCTGTTACGACTTGGGTAACAACTAGTAGAGTTAGATGAAGTTTGTACATTTACCGGTGTGGATGTGTTATTACTATTAGACGAGGATGCGTCAGAAGCAGTGGTAGGCCTACAGTTTTGAGTACATAGCATATCTACATCATTACGAAAATTACTCTGTAAACAGCTGAATCAGTGAAACTATAGTCACAAAATCGTGGCTGTAATTGATTTTGATGTCTTTTCCATAATCCACGATCAGTTCTAACCATATACATCATTGAACCAACATTTTTAGTCACAACTGCGTTAAACCATTTAGGACCAGTGGCATAATTACGAGCAAAAACCAAATCACCAACAAAAAACTTTGAAGAACGTTTCTCACAATCGTTATCAGATTTATCGTTCACACATGGCAAAAACAAAGACATTAAATTTTTTGGCTGCCGTCAATGAAGCACTTCAGCTGGTGTGCGCCAGTCCAAACTGGGGTGTGGAGAGCTGCGATAAGTGGCTGATACAAAACAAACAACCTCAATCAAGGATTTTCCCCCTGAACTTTTTTTTCAAGACTTTTCGCTCAAACGTTTGCACGAACCTTTCTGCCTTGCCATGAGAAGCAGGATGAAAAATTGGTGACGTCAAATGCTTAATATTCAAATTAGCACAAAATTCTTTGAACACAGAGGAAACAAATTGCGGACCATTGTCAGTTACAATGGCATTGGGTAAATCTTCAAACGAAAAAATTTGTTGCAAAGCATCAATGGTGTGATTGGGAGTAGTCTGGCCTACAAATTAACCACGTGAGTATTTCGAAAAAGAGTCCACACAAATTAACCACATTTTGCCAAAAAACGGACCTGCATAATCCAAATGGATTCTCTCCCAAGGATTAGCAGACTGTGGCCACAACTTAAATTGAGCAGCTGGTGCCTTAGCTGATTGGCGACAAATCATTCAATTACGCACAATATTCTGAACATCCTTATCAACATTTGGCCACCACACATATCGTCGCGCCATTTGCTTCATGCGAGTAGCGCCCCAGTGACCTTCATGTAGCAAATGTAAAACTTTAGCACACAAAGCAGTAGGTATTACAACACGAGTCACACCTTGTCGCTGCAGTAAAATTACATCATTTTCAACACTAAACGAGGCTTTTTGATTATAAAATGGAATTAAATCACGTGTAAGACATGACGATTTTGGCCAATTGCTGTGCCGTATGTACGATATGACAGATCTTAAAGCTGGATCTTTAAAAGTTTCACTACGAACGTGCTCATGAGTCATTGGAAAACCATCAACAGCTTCTTGAATATTATATACATAAAATTTCAGCATTTTCACGATCTTCAATTTTATCAAATTTGACGTCCTGTTGAGTCGACAATCTTGATAGACCATCAGCATTACCATGATCTTTGGTAGGTTTATACTGAATATCAAATTGATACGCCATCAACATGATAGCATAACGCTGCAAACTCTGCGCAGTGAAAATTGGTAATTGGTAAAAATAGCACAAAGAGGTTTATGATCTGTAACTAAACGAAATTTGCGACCAAACAAAAATTGATGAAACTTTTTAATGCCAAAAGTAATGGCTAACGCTTCTCGTTCAATTTGTGAACAGCGAATTTGAGTCTTAGTGAGTGTTTTTGACGCATGTGCAATTGGCGTTTCGACACCTTTGTTTTCTTGCATAAGCACTGCACCTATGCCTTTATTTGAAGCGTCACAAGCAAAAATTAAAGCTTTGTTTGGATCATAATGACTTAGTTTAGTGGCACTTATGACTTCATTTTTCAATGTTTGATCCACAGTCCTTGTAAATATCAGTCCTTCTTTAACAAATCATATATTGGGTTAGCTATTTCGACCAACTGTTTTACAAAACAACGATAATAGTTTGTTTTTCCTAAAAAAGCTTGAACTTCCTAAAAAAGCGTGACTGAAGGTGGTACATTATGTGAAGCTACAACAGTAATACCGGTACTAAAAATGAAAAATATTACCCATGTCAAGTACGGTATTCTGTACTGATGTTATACCGGTAGCCTATCATCATTTGCACTGTGTAACTAATAGACCTCATTAGTGTGTATTTTTGAGTATTTGTTGATGTTTGCATTAAACTAGGGCAGTGTCGTTTGTAGTGGAGTGGTTCTGAGTTACTGGTATTGACGTACCGATATCTTCTTTAAGCTGTACTTTTAGCTGATTCTGAGGTCCCAAATTGATGCATTAATACATATGGGATGCTCACCTCAAGTATGTGATGTTGCTAAAAAACTATGGTTCAAATATCTGCACAAGAGTGGGATTGTCACCATTGACTCAACAACTTCTGTAGAATCTTTGGAACCAAATGGAGAAATGGTGGGTGAGAGGTAAGTTGGGACTTTGGGAGCAAATCAGTGACAGATTTTGAAACATTGAAAACATTGTCTTACCTATTTTTTAATGAACGCTTTTGTGACAGTGGAAAAAGGAAAGTAACTGGTGGACGAAAAAAGAAGATTCACGACTTAACGCTGAATCGACTGATCATTTTATTAAATATTGCCCTTCAGTGGTGCAAGCAAACTGTTACTGTTGGAGATTTAATTCAGTTGATTCAACAAGGCGATTTTCCATATATAGGTACGTAAATAAACATCACACAATATTTAGTAAGTTTTCATGCTGTATGTAACCCAAAATGTACACTAGTAATTTAATGACCATTCAACAGGACTAAATTTGGAACTTTTTTTTTGTAAGCAGCCTTTTACTGTACCAACCATTTACAATTTTTGCAGCAAGTTGTAATGAATTCTAGTAAAAGCTTGACCAAATGCTGTTGTAATGAAATGCATGATTCATGAAGGAGTAAAGGAGGCATGTAGCTGTTGCAATTTTATGATGTGCTCCGTCAATAAATAGAAATTATATGAAATAATAAAAATGAAGTTTATTGGTAGAAAGCTGATTAAATTTATCGAAGTAAGACGTGTTAACCTGGACATCCAATGAATGAAAGCGCTGTTTTGAAAATATAGTTACTTCGCAAAGTTTGCTATGAGGCCAAAATCATTTGGGCTACAATTTGACCAAAAATTTGTATCATTCTGCTTTTTTTGGATTTGATTTAAGTCCATTCATTTTATTCAGTGTAGGTTATTTGTTAGTCTGTAAAATCACAAAATGACTTGCTTCTAATTTGGTAGCTCTGCCTCACTGTGGAATCAGGATATCAATGCTGTAAATTAAAACAAAACTTTTAGGCATTACTGCTGAAAAAAAGTGATGAAATATCTCATATTAAAACCTTGCAGGCGGTCGGTCAGAGATTGCTGCTTCAACTCCCTTACACGTTACCGTTACTCAAAAAAAGTTTTTGCAGTGTATCAATATCAAACTTTGCGATACTGCATGCTTAACTTTCTTTAAGGAATAATGTCCTGGAGAGTTTGTAATGTTTTAAATAGGAGCACTCAAGTGGTGAGATGCAATTCCGACGATGCATCACAATGGGCTGTGACGTCACAATGCTGCAGGTATAAATCGGCTGAAAATGCATTGGTTTAAATAGAATTTTTTGACAAAAACGCGTGAAACAACACCTAGATGAAGGCAAAAGTATTGAGGAATATTACAAATGTGAATGAACCGCGAAAATTAACGCTTAGGGAAAGAAAAACGCCATTCAATCACATTGGATTAGCGGAGAGCACTGCCCGTCCGCCCCATACAGCGACCAAAGCTAATCGTTTCATTAGCTAGTTAATTCGTTAAATTTCTTTTTGAAATCAACGAACTAAATTAATTTTCGTTAGTGCTTGATAACTTCCGTTAAATTTTTATAAACGCTTATTTCTCTTATTGTTGATTGTTTTTGACATCGATAAACTAGCAAAATACGACCAATGAGGTCAAAAAGCGAGGTAAAAGCAACAAAACATATTGGTTGTGAGCAAAAAAATTGCTTAAATGCTTAACGCAAACATTGATATAAAAAAATTTTAAGATTTTTTTCAAAAAGAAATGCTGTTTTAATTCAAAATTAACCATTTAGCGATTTTAATTAACTTCCGTTACGTGGAGTTGAATTTAACGAATCAACGTTAACGGAGGTACATAACTGTGTTAACGAAGTAGTGGTTGAAGAAGCTAACATTTTGCATTAACTTGCCTATCTATGTCAATTTCCAGTTTCTCTAGACCAGTGCTGTTCAAACTTTGCTTCGTCAGGATACACCTAGAAATTTTGATATGGTTGTGGCACACTACAAGTAACAACTTTCAAATCATCTCAAACTTCGCAATGCAAGCTACGTTATTCAAAACGCTTTGTAATTCCCAAAATCATAAAACCGTTGCATCAGCTTGAATAGTGTAGTGGTTAACCACATCGCAAAGGCAATGAAAGGTGGGTGCTGAAGCCCCCCCATAGAAATTTTGAGCCCTCCTTTCAGCCCTTGAAATTAAGCACAAAACTTATGAGTGATGTGTCTTCTGCATGCATTTTTGTAAGAGTAAGTAATTTTGAGAGTGATTATGCGCGAGCGCTGACGCCGTCGTAAAACCACCAGAAGAAAGAACAAAATATAATATATCAACTTACTGAAAAGCAATATTGTTTGAATAATTAGTATGAAGGCTAGTTGAAATTTATGAAGTTCTTTCGTTCGGCATTTGGCTTCCACGAAGCGAAACTGCATCTTGCAAATTACAAAAACTGCTTGAAGAAAAAGTGAACTTGTAATTTTTTTTCAGCGCTTCGGCGGGGGCCCATCTTTGCGACTTTGCATAGGGGGAACACAGAAAGAATGTCGCAGCGGTGGTGAGCCGTAAGCAACCCTGTGTCTGATTTGACCGGCCAGGGAATCTTACCCCAGACCTCCTGCACTAGAAGCAATGTGGCAGTGGCGTTGAAAGTACTTTTACGTAGGGGGAGCTCAATTTTGTGTAACCATACCAACGTTTGGGAGGTGAAGCCCCCCAGACCCCCTCCTTGTTATCGCAACATACATCATGCGCCAAAAAAAATTACAAGTTCATTTTTTCTTCTAGCAGTTTTTGTAGTTTGTGAGATGCAGTTTCGCTTAGTGGAAGCCAAAATTCGAACGAAAGAACTTCATAAATTTCGACTAAGCCTTCATACTAATTACTCAAACAATATTGCTTCTCAGTAAGTTGATATATTATATTTTGTACTTTCTTCTGGTGGTTTTACGATGGCGTCAGTGCTCGTGTACAATCGCTCTCAAAATTACTTACTCTTACAAAAATGTATGCAGAAGACAAATCATTCATAAGTTTTGTGCTTAATTTCAAGGGCTGAAAGAAGGGCTCAAAATTTCTATGGGGGAAGGGGGACTGAAAAAATTTATGGGGGGCTTCAGCACCCACTTTTCAACGCCCTTGCGATGTAATTAACCACTACACTATTCAAGCTGACATAACGGTTTTATGATCTTGGGAATTACAAAGCGTTTTGAGTAACGTAGCTTGCATTGCAAAGTTTGTGATGATTTAAAAGTTGTTGCTTGTAGTGTGCCGCAGCCATATCAAAATTTCTAGGTGTGCCCTGACGAAGCAAAGTTTGAACAGCACAGGTCTAGAGAAACTGGTAATTGAGATTAGGTTGTGTTCATTAAAATACTTAGTCATGCTGTCCATAGCATAAGAAACTATTTTTTACCCTGAAGTAATTGTAATGAATTGACACAGCTCAGTTGTAAGCACTTGAACATAAAAATTACTTCTTTTCTATTTTCCAAAACCAGCTATTCATGTATGGTTCACGTTTTGCAGCGACAGCGCACGCCACTGTAAAGTCGCTGCATGGGGCGGACGGGCAGTGCTCTCCGCTTATCCAATGTGATTGAATGGCGTTTTTCTTTCCCTAAGCGTTAATTTTCGCTGTTCATTCACATTTGTAATATTCCTCAATACTTTTGCCTTCATCCCATTTGAATTTTTTTCCAAAAAAATTCATCTAGGCGTTGTTTCACGCATTTTTGTCAAAAAGTTCTATCTAAACCAATGCATTTTCAGCCGATTTATACCTGCAGCATTGTGACGTCACAGCCCATTGTGATGCGTCGTCGGAATCGTGAATCGCTATACATCCATTTTGCTAGATGATTATGATTTGAACTGTGGTTCTAATTGTGTAATAGGTAATTGATGTCCTGTTTTTTAGACTGTTTAAAAACCTTACTACCTCACATGAAGCTTTCTGGTTATGATGCAATTGCTATAAGACATGATTCTATTCCTTCCTATCAAAATGTGAGTGTGTTAATATATTTTACACAGCTATTGCATAAACGATGCTGTAGGGCAGGGTTGTATTACATTTCTTGTCGGTGGGCCATATGAATCAAGCAGGGAAGTTATGATAACCTATAATTAAGTCTCTGATTCAAGACTTGGAATCAAACCCGAGTCTGCAGAGACACACGTTGTATCGGCCATCTGAGACAAAACACGAATAACAAATGAATTGAAAAAACAATAACAGCTAACACCACTTTCTTGCTATCGCGAGTAACACATTGTGTGTAATGTAAATTTTCCAGACACAGCTGACAAGTGAACCAGTCTAAAACACAGAGCGAAAGAATGCTTACTTCACGTACAATCATAATCAAATTCCTGTGCTAAGCTCCGAAAAAGATACACAAAGTGTAAATCGTCACACAAATTAAACTGTCGGATTATGATTCTATGCTTTGATGGGGAAAAATGAGAGTGTTGATGAGGGCCACACTAAAAGGCTTGACGGGCCGGGTAGTGGCGCTCGGGCCGCCTGTTGCACACCCCTGCTGTGGGGTATGGAGTTAATTTATCGGGGTGTTGTGTAGAGGTGTTCAGATTTTGGATATTTTTAAAAAGTGCGGGTGCTCAAGGCTTATATGGAGTATTGAAACTTAGAAACACTCCCTGTGCGAAAAAAGGTCAAAAATTTTACCTCTACCCTATCACTCATTACGGTCTACGGTTTAATAAGTATGCTCATTTTACTCCAGGGGAAATCCCCTGGTGACGTCATTTTTATTTAAAACTACCATAACTTGAGTTTTAAAACAGATAGAAAATCCAAACAAACTATGCTGTATTTTATCTCTTCAAGGGTGTGGTTGACACTGAGGGTGCAAATGATCACGTCATTTATGTATGACGGTCTACTCTGTGTGGGATAATCTTTCATGCTTTGAGCTAAATCAACTGTGCTTTGTTTGAGCGCCGTGTGATTCGCACCAAGTTAATAGTGATGACGTCACTGATGTATAACGTCATATTTAAAACTTGAGTGTTTCTGTTAATTTACCCACAGCTTCATATATTCACGCAAATCCTAGTCTACATAATTTTCTAGTGTTTGCAAATAATTTTCCAATTTACGTCTTGTTCTGGTTATAAGTCAAAATACAGTCTCAAGCAGTTTTAGTCGTAGGCGTATTTCAAAACCAGGCATGTGAAGAAAAGCATCAACGTTAACGTCAAATTTTCGCAAGACAGATTTAAATCGATAGCCATATGCATTATGCAAATACTACAAGCCACTAATTGTATCCGATAAGTCTTAATAATCGTGCATTATTTTGCACAGTAGTGTTCAATTTTGAATCAAATTCTGCTCAGCATAAGCATGAATTGTGCTATTACTTTGCAGTTACACTGATCGCGTACAAACAGAAGCAATGTGTCGAAATACGAAGGAAATTTTACCTTATGCAAAGTAATAAAGCACGAACAATTATTGTTTATTGCAAGTATTTAATATATACGGAAGTAAGGGCTAAAATTGATTTTTTTACAATCAACGTATGCCCAGTGGTGTACCTAGGATTTGTCAAAGGAAGGGGCACAACTGGGGGGTGTGGGGACGAAGCTGCCGGAGGCTATGGTAGACTTTGCGGTTTTCACTTAAAACAAGCACTCATTTTAGCACACTTTTTATCGAAAATGGGCATGCAGTGAGTGCAGTCACTATAGACAATGCAAAAGTATTTTCGCAGTGTGTGTCTAAAAGCAGAAGCTTGGCTAAAACAAGTGAAAGGAGGCTGCAACCATTAGTATTTTGGTGAAATAATAAACTGAAAGTTAGGTTTTAGTATCTTATTGCAGGGCCAAAGGGCAAGGAGGGGGGGAGGCATGGTACCATGTTTGTCAGGTAAAAATGCTGAATAAAAAACGAAAATGCCACTATTTCTTCTAATTTTTAGGCAAATACCTCTGGTAAGCTGAAAGTTTCATAAAAGCAGCGTCTGCTACAGCTGGATCCTTTTTCTTGTGTCGTGCAAAAATGTCAAATCATTTGTCGGAGCGTCCAAACCGATGCTGAATTTGAGCCATGCAGGAACATAGAAAAAAGCAATATACACATTGATTCGTTGAAGCTTTGTCAAAAACTCACTGTCATAAGACAGTAGATCGGCCCACAGAAACATTTTTTGACAAAATAGCACTTGGTCCATCCATCGGGTACTTGAAGTACCGCCAGGCTTGTGAGCAGAAAATGCACTTGCATTGCTTAAAGTAGCCCTTCAATTTCTTTCATCACGCTCCATGCTGAGCAGTATTTAATTCAAAATTGAACACTAGGCCTACAGTGCAAAATAATGTAAGAATACCAAGACTTATCTGATACTCTTTATGGCTTGTAGTATTTGCTTATGCTTTTCGATTTAAATATATTTTGCGAAAAGTTAATGTTAACATTGATCCTTTTCCTCACACACCTGGTTTTAAACTATGCTTTAAAATGCGCCTATGACTAAGACTGCTTGAGACTGTATTTTGACTTATCACCAGAACATGACGTATAGTGGAAAAATCTTCACAAAGACTAGAAAAATTACGTACTATAAGATTTGCGTGAATATAAGAAGCGGTGGGTAAATCAACAGAAACACTCAAGTTTTAAATATGACGTCATACATCAGTGACGTCATCACTATTAACCTGGTGCGAATCACATGGCACTCGAACAAATAAAACGCTGTTGATTTAGCTCCATGTATTACAGATTATCCCACATAGAGTAGATTCCCCCACGAATGCTGAATATGACGTCATACATAAGTGACGTCATCATTTGCACTTTCCGTGTTAACCACATTCTCGAAAAAATAAAATACACATTCTCGAAAAAATAAAATACAAAAATAAAAATTGTTGTGAGCGATATAGTCTGTAAGCTGAAAATTCTACGAGCTTTAAAACAGGAGTTCGTTCCGAATTTCTAGGGGCTACTTTTTGAAAGAAAATTATTAAAGAGTATGGTCACACAAACTTTTTGTAAAAAGTTCTCCAAAAAATATCCTGCAGTATTTTAGTAATTTAACTTTCAAAAAATTGCGCATAAATACAAACGTTAGAGTTGAGTCGAGTGACGTGCAACACGCTTATCGAATGAAAAAAAAAGAACACTTTAGGGCATTTCCCGTATTTCCAAGGAAACTAAACGCCAAAGCAATTGGCGATAATAGTAATACGTAAGTATAGGTCCAAGTTAATCAAAGCAAATTTGGTTTGAATCGATTTTGATTTGAAGCCGTTTTATAACTTACATTTCAAGACTTATATCAAGCTCAAAAAGTGATATGGGGCATAGTAGGCGACAGAGAAGATACTGATGGGGTTGGATAAAACAAATCTTTCGAAGTTCGTCGTTACTATTTGACCAAACGTTCATTCCATATCAAGTCCCAGCAACTCTGAGGCCAAACATCTATCCTTTTACCACCTCAGTTCTAAGTAGTAAATTTGAAGTGCACTTCAATAAGCATTAATCCAAAAATCTAGATGCGAAGGTATGGCTGTGCATTTACTCTATTGGATCTTGCGTTTTCGCAAGAGGTTTAATCAACGTAAATCAGTTCGGTTCAAATACATCTATTACTTGACATTGAAAATTTTATTTATTTACGGTATTTTATTTGTTTAAATTGGGCACAACGATGCGGTATGCATTCACAGAACACAAACATACCCAAAAAATAATGATACGGTACTGGTAATAATAATAACAAAAGCAAATTTAACGTTACTGAAACACAACATTGTTTTAAAGTGACTGAAAATTTTAAAGCGAAATAACACATCCGAATTAGCAATAATTCGTCGATAGAAACCATAAATACTCTTACGCATATGAGCATCAAAGGTGGAATATTGGCATTAACTTAACACAATCTAGTGCTGACATACCTTGGTATACCGTGTAATGAACGAAAAGCATTGTTACACGCGACTCAAATCTAGTTATTGCTTGACCTTAATTAATTACACTATAAATGAGCTAAGTACATATCCACGCAAAATATGACATTTTTTACTAGTTAAGATCATATATGGAATCGAGATCTAATGGTGTTAGCAGCACTATATAAATAAGGAGCTTGCCTGGTAATGTCAGCATCATTTTTATACTTTAATTACATCAGTAACAAATTTAATAGCACAGTTATCCAACTTGATGTTAGGTTGGAAGTCTAGTAAGCAAAGCAGAAGAAGAAAGCATACCCACAGTCTTATCAGGATTAAATTTGATTTCATGAGTCAGAGCATATTTTTCGCACACCTGCAGCATCTTGCGCAGTCCCTTAACACTCCCAAGAGAAGTTACAAAGGTCATCAGCAAACATTAGGTGATTTATTTACACGGTTACCAATGTAGCATCCAGCTCTGATCTGATTTAATGCAGAAGACAGGCTATTAGTATGTAGAGCATACAAATAAGGAATCAAAGTACCACCACGTCTTATGCAACGTTACTGAGCATAAAAAAGATAAAAAACAAGTTCCCCATTTTACAACCATTTGTAATGTGACTACTAAAAACTAAGCAAACAAAACAGAGAGGGGCATTACGTTCAATTGAATTATGAAATTAAATATTGTGACTAACTCGATCCAAGCTTTCGACGAATCAACAAAGACAGAAAACACTGGACTAACTCGTTCATTATAATGGCCAACAACCTGTTTTAAAGCAAAAACACTCAAGTCAGTACCATGCTTTGCTTTGAAGCCAACTTGGTTGTCACACATAGAAAGAAAAGCAATTTAGTAGATTCCAAAGTGACACGTAGAATGTTGGTTCATGTGCAGATGCTGACACATTTGCAAAATGAAATACTGGCACTGAAAAATTATCAGTCGTTATAAAATACTGCAAGAATCAAAAGATGCATATGGGCTAAACTACACAATAAATTCAGAGGTTAAGTTTACTTCCAATTAATGAACAATAAATCTGATCACACAAACCTCCATCAATAGTTCAAAAGGTTTCATTTGACTACTAGATCTTAATTCTCTTAAAGATGATATCATTTGGGAAATAGTGGGATCAGCATTTCCAATTCGTTTTCTGTGTGGTTGTAATCTTTTGTTGTCAATAAATCGCTTGTAAGAGACGTTCTGATAAGTAGGTGTTCATTCTTAGACTATATCATTGTACAAAACTTTTGGTTCGAAAAATAAGCATCAGCATTTTGAAAAACTCACTCCTTTTCTGTTTCCGTTAGGTTAAACTCTTTCCACTCATCACATTTGGTTTTCAAAGTTTTCAGCCGAATGGCCGTCAGCTCCTTGACAACACTTTTTGTACTGGTATCTAAACTCTCATAGTGAAGTATGCACGTTTGACCAATAAGGCTAAACTGAAGATTCCAATTGCTGTGTTGCATTGTTACAAAGCAAAATTCTGCAATAGTAATTAAACACAAGATACTGTTTAAAAATCACATTACCACCACACGCAAGCATAGAATAATCTGAGTTAAACAACCATAACGGGTCTTGTCTAGAGTAAGCCCTCTGCGTAAGGCGATGAAAGGTGTGGACGGCTTACTCTAGATGAGACCCAACCTAACTACACTTATGGCCAACTAGTAGGGAGTACCGGCAATTGAAATGTGCTTTACACTTGCATTATATGGTAAACTAGCTTAAAAGTATATACCGTACTTTTCAGTTTCATTTAACATGCTCTAAACAATTAAAAATGAACCCCGCAAAAGAACTGATAATCAGTACTGGTACCTAAGCCTAGTACCGTACAAAACTTTTATTTTGCCAGTGAATTAAATGCCGGTATATATGTATGTAAAATATAAAGGGTTTTCCAATGCTCTAGACACTTCCTTAAAAGAACACTGCTGGCAGTTTATCTAACAGCTTTAACAGTTTAAGGGGCCTTTCACCACCACATTTAGTTGGCAAATCTACTGGTTTAAAGTTGGATGTGGTAATGGTGAATAAGACTAAAGTGATTTTTTGATAAACCTACTAATAGAAATAGCATGATTTAACTGAATACACCTGAACAATGACTAGTCTATAGCAGTACCGGTATGATTGGCTTGCTCGTTGTCTAGAGCAGTTGCACAGTGTATCATTCGTAGGCAAGGTACACTAGCTACCTGGATTCCCTTGTCTTCCTTCTTATTCATTTTGTTCTTAATTTTAGACAGCATAAAAGTGGCCTTGATCGATTTAAGTTCGTTTCTGCTTTCTTTCAACCTAAGCTTAGTGTGATTGACTTCACATTCTTGCACTTTTGCCAGCCGAGTTGATTACTAGTTCCATAGAAACCAAGGGGAAACACCCTAACTGCACATTATTTCATTGGACAAGCGCTTTGTTACGTCGTTAAAACGTCATTGGTAAAAACAAAAATGTTTGTATTCATCTGCATAGTTTAAAGTAAGATTGTAAAAATACTGCAGGAATTTAAGTGGAGAACTTTTAAATTTAAGTTATTCACACATTTTTGTACATAATTGTTGAAAAAATAATTAGCCCCTCGCTAGCCGGAACGAAGTGACAAGTTACAGCTTTTAGCTTACAGACTAATAGGGTAGAAGTAAAATTTTTGAACTTTTTTTGCACAAGGGGTGTTTTTAAAGTCCAAAGCACCATATAAGCCTTGAGCGCCTGCACTTTTTAAAAATGTCAAAATCTGAACACCTAGTGTTGAGCCACCTACTTGAAATATGAGTGTGCAACCTTAACTAAGAATCAACAAGGCCCAGCCCTAGCCCCGGCCAGGGATGCCACTTTTTGCTGCGGTCCGGCCTCGGCCGGGAAGGGGGGTTATAAAAATTAGCCTGGGCCGGGGTTGAATTTTAAGTTTATAGTATATTCGGACGTATAAGACGATCTTTAAAGTGCCAAAACCCGCCCTTAAATATTGGGGTGATCTCATACAACGAATATAAAAGTCATATCTTAATTTTTACGTAAAGACTTTTTATATTTTATATAATAAACGCATTGGTGCGTAAAAATAAAGAACGTGCATGTTTAAAGCGTTTTTGGGTTCGTCGTGCACTAATGAAAAGCGTGTACAATTACGAAGGAATTACAAAAACAATTACGAAAGCATTACGTAACACCATTGACGGCATTTACATGAGGAGTGAGGACGCAAGTAGCCTACTTAGCTATGTATTCTAAACACAATGTAGAGCATTGTATAAACCCCGGCCCTGGCCAAAATTGTTGCCCTGGTTGTTCCCTAACTTTAACTATGCCAACTGGATGAATCGATCACACCAAATAGTCGTGCAATCTGGCCTTACCGCGAGCTAACTAACTGCTGCGACAAGTTACGATCCAGAACACAGCAAGAAGCAAAAGCAATATATGCACGTTTCGAGGGTACCATATAACGGTAAATACGTAAAATCTTTCTGATAATTTACTTCATTACCTTTATTAGCTGTGATTCATACGAGCAAAATATAATAGCTTTTTTTTTTCTTGCCACTTTAAGGCAAGGAAACTTTAGTGGCATGTCATTCAAACGTGTTTCGTACTATTTTCTTTGTGTAAAAGCGCAGGACCGCCAGTAATTACGATAAATTTATAATCTCATGGTTTTTTAGAGAGAGAAAGAGTGCATTTATTTTTGATTGGAAAGACGCAACAACAAAGAAAAAGTATCAATAGCGTAATTTTTCATTTAAGGAAGTGTCCATCCTGTGAGACGTTGTGAAATGACCTTAGTCCAATTCCGAGTAAAGTTGCCACGGTCGTCGAGTTTGCAGCCTCACAGTTATAAAAAACTATCATATAAAAGTATAATTAAAAAAAACTATTACTCACGCAAACAGTAATTATCACAAGTAGAGGTAAGCTCGCTAATATCACAGTGAAATGGGAGTATAGTGTCACTAAAATTTTAAGTACTGTATGCATATGAGGACTTATTTCTGGTTTAAATGAAGAAATTCCTTAATTCGTTTTATGAAGTTGTTCGTACTTTTACGGGCGGAATTTTTAATTTAGCTGGCAGTTCATTCCAAATTACTGGTCCTTGGTAACGGACCGAGCGTAGCAAATTGATTTGCTTAATCATGCTATGGAATAATTATCACCAGTAGCAAATCTGGTTGGATAGGAATGCAGTTTGGAAGGCAATGCAAAAAAATCATTAAAACAGTTAGGTAGAGAGTTGTTTTGATATTTACTCATTAATTTTAAAATGTCTAATTTTATTGATGTTGCCTAAATTCAGCAAATTTAGTTTTAAGCCATTGAAATTTTGCACCAGGGCTTATGTCCTTGGAAAAAGAGTGGCGAATTACCCAATGGCTCATGCTGATTTAGGGGACCATAGCATTCTCTTAAATACCCAGCTTCACGAGATTCAGCTTCGCCGTGCTCCATGGGGCAATGCGCTCTGGTGTGGATTAGGCTTTAAACTATCGTCATTAAGGCCCCCTGAGTTGAAAGCTTATGAATAATTAACTGCCACCATTGCAAGGTTGTAGTTCTACTACCTTCCAGATTTCAGTTGCATGTTTAAAAAGGTGTTTCGTGTAACTCTGATGTGTGTGTTTGGTGTTGATGAGCAGGTTGATCAATTAAAACTTTAAAAAACTTCATAATCTTTTTAATGAGCTTAGCGTTGTTCTATGCATAGCTTGCGTTTTTATTGCTTCGGACAGGAAGTTAAAGCACTCAATTGAAATTACTTACCATTTTGTGCAAACCCAATTTTTATCGATGGTGGTTGCTGAATTTTTAGATTGTTGTGCAAACAACACAAATGATTGAATACTTGGAAATATCAGAAGAACTCCCTGATGTCAATATTCATCAACTAGTAATTCGCTATGTTAACGAGCTTAATCTTCCATTGACTATGATTCCATTTGTTTTCCATTTTATGATGACCACGAAGTACAAGTACAAAAGGTATAGTGCTTTTCGTAACTAATTCAACAGTTAGTTCTTCCAAGATTATTTTTGACCTACGTTATTGCTAAGCCTTGCATACTTTTCTCTGTATTCTTGCGTAATATGCTTCTCAAAAATTATTTGTGCTTGGGTGATTTAATGCAGCATATTCTTGCCCGAATTGTTGGGTTTGAAAATGCACTGTACTGTGCAGTGTTTATCTCGGGCTTTTCATCTGGAACCAATTTAAACTTAGCTGTTGTAACGTGATCCATTGGTCTGCGAATCTACGATAGCGTTACAGAGTAAATTGAAATGTATGGTGCATCGGTTTTAAAGCTTGACAGGACGCACAATCAGTTTTGCAGACTTAGTATTTTGAAGTTTGCTTTTTCTTCAGCTTGAGACAGACTTGATGTTTTCTGTTGATAGAAATTTTGAAACTTTTGTTGTTTTTAAAATACCTAGTGTTTCCTGCTGGGGTAAAACTTTCCGTTAGTCAGGCCATTTTGATACATTATTTTTGTGGATGTATGAAACTGTAATAAATACTTTAGCATTTTTTTCATCTTCGTACAGGATGTCCATTCTCGTTTTTTTTTCATTATTTCTCTTTATTTAATTTTTTCGTGTTTCGTTTTTTTAGTCAGTTGTCCTTTTTTTCATTTTTTTTGCGAGCTTGATGAACTATTTTTACTTTTCACTTGCTTTTACGTGGAAAATTGAACATCTGCGGACGTGATGACCTTTTTTTGTTCCTCACTTGATTTTTCGTGAAAAATTGGACGTTTAGACATTTGCGGACGTGAAGACCTTTTTTATCTCCTCACTTGATTTTGCGTGGAAAATTGGACATCTCCGGAATTTTCATGGAAAATAACATATGTTGTTTTTTTCGTTTTTTCCAGCAAATTGCTATAATTTTTTTGTTGATAGCTAGCTGGACACTGGACAGCCTGCTTCTAAGTTACTAGCATTAGTGTTTGTAATGTAGAAATAGAAACGTATGGAGATTTTTCTACTCCCCCGAAGGCGCTGCACTTTCTTTAATTGTTGTGGCATGTAAGCTGCTGTTTGGATTGAATGATGAAAAAGAATGGATGCTGGAGGAAAAGGCCACAAATTGCAATGAACATGGTTAGAATTGTTTAATGCGTGAAATTGAAAATATCTTATAATGTGTTAATTTTACGATCTTAGACCTTGTCTGTGGAAATCAATAGTCTCCTACTTGCAGTGTTGCATTACCAGTACCAGTTTTTTTGCTTTGGTTGGCATCATTGGATCATGAGCTAGAGTGTTATTTTGATATTGGACGTAACCGCCAGATTTATTTTAGCAATCTATGGCTTTTGTGTCTACAAGTTTTTAGCATTTTTGTGGCTTTACGAAATTCTTGCCTTAACAACTTACAAACTAACTGCTCCAACTTAATTGTATGGTCTTTTGATCTAGAGATATTATAAATATTGCTCATTTGTTTTATAAAGTTACCTGTTACATTTACAATTTCAAAAAATCATTCAGTTAATGTTTTCGTTATCACATCTGTAAGCAGACTGTAAATATGATACATATTTTAACCCTTTTAAATTTCTTGAGCAGTAATGGATAAACTTTTGTAGAAAAGGAAACAATATCTTTCACTATGTAAATTCGCTTTTAAAGCCTTTTTGAAATGAAATGCTCATTTTAAAAGAATCAACCTTAGATATGTTGGTTGTTCAAATCAAAGCAACGGCCGAAAAGTACAGGTAATGTTTTCTTTTCTACTAACACTTCTCCCTTGCTGTTAAAAAAATGAAAAAGATGTACCGGTAATGAAGTTAAGAATGTTATTGTTATTATAGGAACTAAACATCATTGCCCTAATTTTATGGTAAAAGTATTTTGAGAAAACTATTGATGAAGAAAAACATATATTGTGTATACAAGATAACTGGCTACATAACTGGCAACCAGAGCCTTTTACTTGATGACCCGTATCAGTTTTTTTACTTTGCTTTGTTTGCCCATATTTGCATATCCAGTGTGAAATTGTAGATGCTTGCAAACCATTTTCGTGGAAAGAGTGGGTGAAGCACCACATCAAAAGAGAAAAGAAGACCGAAAGAGAGCCTGCACATTGCTTTGAACTGTTTGATTGTGATGGGGTGGAAGATATTCATTCTTGTGTTCGCCATTGGAAAGATTTGGTGCTAAAATCGTATTCTCGGCGCAAAGTAGATGAGAGTGGTTATAAAGATGTTAAGTGAGTTAAATATTTTTGTTGTAGTAGTGTGTGAAAGTTTATCAGGCAATAAAAATACAAGAAAAAAAAACTATTTTACAAGGAAAAAAAGATCTTCCGCATTGAAATTGTTTGGCTGGATTATTATGCTTTTTTATCTATGATAGGTTCTATACATATCACATATCCAGACTAGCTTAAGAGTTGTTCCTGAGTCCGACGTTTCAAGGTCGCAACAACTAAGTTGGGATGAGCATTTTTAAATCATGGCCATCACAAAACTGGCATTCCAAACTGTTAATGAGGTGATGATGAAGGTGCAATCAGTGACACTTGTGTCCTTGCATGGCTGCCCTTGTCCACATTAGAGCAGTGCTAGAAACTGCTTGATATTGCGCCCTCGTTGCCGTCACGAAATTTAAAGATAAGAGTGTCAAGTTGATTTAACGTAATATGCAAACTTGTGTCTTAACGTTTGCAACAAACTTGAGTTATTTGAATCACATGGGCATCTTGTGAATGTTTGTGTGAGCAGTTTTGAAATATTATTCAGATTGTTAAAAGAACGTGCGGATTTAAAAGCTTGGCCTTTCATGAAGCTTCGAGACTTTCAAGGAAGTAATAGTGGACGTAAAGAAGCTTCTGTATTATCCCAAAGCCCATCATCTCAAGATGAAAATTACTTCAGAAAAAGTTGTTTGCAGCATGCTTTGAAATTGTCCGAAGAAAATAATTGCTATGTTTGGTATTCCGACAGCTTTTCAAGGTAACTTAAGCTTGTATTAAGAATAACGTCTTAGTATTGTTTGTTGTGGGATTATGTGAATGAAAAAAAGAGAGCATAATCTAGTTGGAGATACTGTGATTTAAGTTGGTTTTCAATGACAAATGTTGTGAAATAACTGTTTTACCGTTGCTTGGAACTGTTGTCGCAAAATAGGAAATGGTATTACTTTGCTGACGGGACGATTGATAAGAATTGTATGACAAACCTTAGAAATTAATTCGCTCTTAGATCTAACCTCACGAAAAACCCAAGACCTTCTCCACCAAACAAAGGTAATAGTTGACCCAACTTAACTCACTTAGCTACGGTACTCACCGTACTACTTTTGAATAAACACAAGCACCTCTGCTCACTTTAGTAACACCATACAACAAGGGCTATACCCTTTAGCATACAACAATATCTACACTCGAATAATTACGCTCAAAAATCCACTCCTATTTATACTCTGAACTCAAGCTTGAGAATGTTCTACCACATTTTCAAAAAGAAACAAGAGAAATCTAGGGATGTCCAATACCGAATCTCAAATCGAATCCTAAATGATTCGGAATCTTTTTTTGATACTGCCGATTCGAAATGAAAAAAAATTAATCAATGCGATGCATTTGCGGTGATGCACACACGTGAGTAAACTGCACAAACCTACTGCGCAAGCTTATGCAACAAACACACGCAATTGCCAATGACTTGGCTGTTTGTGACAATCGTGGGTATTAAAGGCGCGTTTACCGATACGCGACACGCGGCAACACGACTAAAATTATAATGTAAGTAAATGTAGAAAGATTTCGCAGGTTTTCACGTGATCGGTGAACAGTAAAATAAAACGAAGTGTGAAAAATTTTGTTGCGTGCCGCGTTTTGATAAACGTGCCTTAAGGCGTGTTTACCGATACATGGACGTTTACTGATACGTGGCTTGCGGCAATGAGACTACCTACTGTAGGTTTTTGTTTATTTCATTTTGTCGTTGAATTTTGGTACGGCAACGCGATAAAAACCACTCAATATCTAGCCTCTGACCCAACAAGAGGAAGTCGTCATGACTTCCCGTCCAGTAGGCCAGGAAGGACATTGCTTATATATATAGTTATTGCACAATTTTTACCGCTTCATGGCCCGATATCAAAAAACATTTGAAATAACTTTGACGACAGAAATGAGCCTAGAAGGGCAAGTTAATGCAAAACGTTACCTTTGTTAACTCTACTTCGTTAACACAGTTATGTACTTCCATTAACGTTAATTCGTTAAATTCAGCTCCAATTAACGGAGGTTAACTAAATTCGTTAATTTTGACTTAAAACGGCATTAAATCGTTAATTTTGACTTAAAACGGCATTTCTTTTAAAAAAAGCTTGAAAGCTTTTTATTATCAACGTTTGCGTAAGCATCTAAGCAATTTTCTGCTCACAAGCAATGTGTTTTGTTGTTTTTCAAACTTAACCAGCAACAAAAGAAACAAGCGTTTACAAAAATTTAATGGAAGTTATCAAGCATTAACAAAAGTAAATTTCGTCCGTTAATTTCAAAAAGAAATTTAACAAATTAACTAACTAATAAAAAAGTTACCTTTGTTATTAACGAATTAACGATTAACGAAATGTTGCCCACCTCTGGAAATGAGACAATGCACGTTGGATTGTTACGACATCATTGAACAGTCACCTTGCTTGACGCAGGCTAGCAAATTTTGTATCGCGTTAATCGCAGGTCAGTATGATTTGTAATGGTAATCGCATTGTGTGTTGCGAATCAGTGAACGCACCTTTGTACCGGCTTCCTCAGCTCCGCCAGAGAGAGCTTTTTCATGCGCCGGCCTTACCGTAACAAAAATATGAAACAGACTGACATCCTAACATGTGGAGGCCATAAATTTTCTTCATATGAGTGAAGTTGTGTTGCAAATAGGCTTATCTGTTGGTGTATTTTGTGCAACAATTATTTTGTGTAACAAAAACAACTCAAGCGCACTTGCTGATGATTTTGCAGCATTGTATTGTGCTCATTTTGTTAGCCTCCCTAATTTTGGATTCGAAATGAAGATTCGAAATTCTGGATTCGACATTTGTGATTCGGATTCAATTCGGAATCAGCTAAGGTTCGGCTATGGTCATCCCTAGAGAAATCACATGACATGCAAAGCTCACACCAAACCACAGTAAACACGATTGTGACATCAAAGAGAAATCACATGACATGCAAAAATTCACACCAAACCACAGTAAACACAATTGTGGCGTCACAAGCACAAATTTTAACCTCGTGAAATTATGTAACGGAAAGGTCTGTCCAGAATATTCGCAAAAACATTGCGTCAGTAGACAATTATGACATCATAATGCAACCTTACGAAACAATCGGACGAATAAAACTTCGGAAAACAACGCGTCGGTCTAGAACCTACTGCAGTAGACAAAGCATTTAAAACAAAACATACTAAACAGCTATATCGTTACACTCCCCTTTTGTTAAAGATATCCAATGGAAAATATAACACACACAAAAAAAAACGATATCACTTATTTACTTAATTACTTTACACAACAAATTTCAGAACACGGCACAAATTTACAATTTTCCGAATCAACCACTAAGCGGCTTAAATAGTCCGCTACAACATTGTCTTTGCCAGGAATGTCCTTCACGGTATAGTCATGCCAATGCCTATCGCATAATTTGATCGTTTCGAAACTTGGCATCCTTTAGAAAAGTAAAGGGGTTGATGGCCAGTCTGCAAAACGAATGGCTTACCGGCCAGATACAGACGAATTTTCGATACTCCCCCACAGTGGCCAAACTCTTCTTCTCGATGGTGGAATACTTCCGCTCTGCAGATGTCAGCTTCTTGCTTCTGTACGCGATTGGAAAAAATCTTCCTTCGTGTTCCTGCGTAAGCACAGCCCCAAGTCCACAGTTCAATGTATCGATACGCAAAATAAAAGTCTTGTTGTGATCTGGCAGACGCAGAATGGGCGTACCCACCGGGCTTTTGCGTAGGGTCACAAATGGCTTTTCTTGAGCGTCTTCCCATCTCACACTTCCCGGCAGTCCCTTTTTTGTCAAGTCACTTAGCGGCGCCGCAATTGCCTTGAATGATGGTATGTGGTCGCGGTAGTAGTTGGCAAGATCCAAAAATGATCGAACCTCCTTTTGTGGGTCTCTTCCCACTGTGTATATTCTCCTAGTTCTCCTCGTTGGTGGAAATGCAATTTTCTTCGATGTAATGTATCAAAAACTCAACAGATTTCGAGCCAAACACGCACTTAGTAGGTCAAATAACTAAGTCTGCTTGTTTTAGTTTTTCCAAAAGTTTATCAAGCACCTGCAGATGACTACCCCAGTCCTATGTGTAGACAATCAGATCGTCTATATAGCACGCGACATTGTCCATGTCTTGAAGTAGCTTCTTGCCACGAACCAACGTTGCTCCAGAATTCTTCATTCCAAACGGCATACGCAGGAACTCGTAACAGCCATCCGAGGTCACAACGCGGTCTTGTGCATATCCTTCTCAGCGACCGATATCTGCCAAAACCCTTTGCTCAGTCCTGTTGTCGATTAATATTGGCACTTTCCTAACTTCCCAAACAAGTCCTCGGCTGTAGTCATTGGCGCTGGATCTGCGATCGTAACTAGATTGAGCTTTGGATAGTCGACGCATATCCTGTTAGAACCATCTTCTTGACAACAACCAGCAGAGAAGCATAGGGCGAGCTGGATTTCCTCACGATTCCGGTGTCCATCATGTTCTTTATCTCCTTCCGAATCTCACTTCTCTTGGCATAAGGCAAAGGATAAGGTTTGCACCTAATCGGGCGATCGTCAGTAAGTTCCTTTTTATGCTCAATCACGCTGGCCCTTCCTGGGATTTCTGTAAAGATTTCTTCATACCTTCCTAAAACTTCCATATCTTTATTCTGCTGCTCACCATTTAACTTTGCTCCAACGCACACATCTTGGATGCTTTCCTTCGATTGGAACGTAACCAGCCCCAGCAAATCCTTCTCATTAACACTGATCTCCTCAGCAACATCGCTCTTTACTCCTACCAAATTTGTCCCTACTTGCCCAACTGCAGCCGCCTGAGGATAGCCTCCCTGGACGCCCTGGACACATCGCAGCCCACCTGGGTTTCCCCCCGAGGCTCCCTTGGGATATCCCTCCGCCCAGGCGTTGCAGTCTCTTCAATGCTACCTCTCTCCACATAAAGCTTCAACATGTTGATGTGGTACGTCTTCACCTTCTTGTTGACTTCGACGTGGTAATTGTTTTCCCATTTGGTTCCCTTGATCTCAAACGGACCTTTCCATTGCATGAGAAGGTTGTTTTTGTTCGTGGGAAGTAACACCAAGACTTTATCTCCCACTTGGAAACTCCGTTTCTTTGCTTTCCGATTGTACAAGTTTTTGTTTCTTCCTTGGTTCTTTTCTAGTTCGGCTTGGGCCAACTTCATTGTCTCGTCTAACCTTTCCCACAGTTCAAGGACATACTGGTAACTTGTTGTAACTTCCGGAACCTCTTCTTCCTCAGACCATAACCTCTTCAAAATCTGTACAGGGTCTCTTATCGTTCTTCCATACTGTAGCTCAAAAGGTGAGAACCCTGTGGCTTCTTGCCATGCCTCTCTATACGCGGACAAGAGGGGATTGATAAAACGATGCCACTGACGTGGTTGCTCGTGGCATAACCTCCTCAACATCCATTTCAAAGTTTCATTGAATTTCTCCACTAATCCGTTACAAGCGGGATGGTAAGGGGAAGTCGTAAGTCTCCTGATGGACAGTAACCAAGATACCTCCTTCATGCAGTGTGATGTAAACTGGGTTCCAAGGTCGCTCAGAACTTCCTCCGGTACTCCCACCCGACTGCACATGTCTAACAACGCTTCTGCTACCGTCTCTGTATCGATGTTTTTCAGTGGAACAGCTTCTGGGTACCTTGTCGCATAGTCCACTAAGATCAGGATGTACCTGTGCCCTTTGTCGCTAGCGGGTGCTATAGGTCCCACTAGATCTATTGCTACTCCCTTGAAAGGTTGATCAATCAATGGCATGTCCCCTAAAGGTGCTCGTGGCACTGAGCCTCTGGCGACAGTCTTCTGGCAAACATCACAAGATCGACAAAAACAAGTAACATCCTCATGCAAACCTGGCCAAAAGAAATTGGTCTGAATTCGATCCTCCGTTTTCTTCACCCCCAAGTGTCCCCCAAAAAGAGTCATGAGCCACTCCCATGACTCTTTCTCTTAAAGATTTCGGAACCAAGATCTGCTTGCAGGGGTCTCCAACGTCATCCTTTGACGTATCCGGTACCAAATTCCTCCTCGCTTCTCATAGAAGACCACAAATTTCTTCCTGGTCTCAATTCCTTCCAGTTGTTTTAACTTCTGCAAGGTGAGGTCTTCCTCCTGCATCTCGATGAGATCATGTGAATCGACATCTTATCTGTCACTTCTTTCATCTTAAGTGGTTTAGGGTCCTTGCCACTCCGTGCTTGCACTCTTGTAGCCATCACCGTCACCACTCCCCATTCTGGATTGGGATCGTCTGATCTTCTAGCTCCAGGCACGTTCCCAATGATTAAGTCAAAGAGGAGGTCCTGCAAGCACAAGGCTTCAACAGTTCCAACGTAGAATAGTGTGTCCACTTCTACTTTAGCCATGGCAGCTCGCTTAATCGTGCGATCCACCGTCATGATATGTCTCATCTCTCGGATAAAATTCGTTTCATCCACCAACTTTCTTCTAATAATTACTCCACTGCATCCAGTATCTCGCAACGACTCAATCCGGCTCCGTGACACTTGCATCACGCATGCAACTCGTTGAGCTTGGGTCGGATTCCTCCCTGTACCACGCCCCTTGCTATGGCTCCAGGTTGAGAGCGCTGTAATGTTGTTTTGCACTCATGAGTTTCATGTCCTATTGCCCCACATTTAAAGCAATAAGACCGGCGGCCATGACTAAACGGCTCATTCTGTGATGTTGATGCTTTGATGTTGATCCACTCCGCTGCTCTATGGCCTCTGCCATCACACACGTAACACCTCATTGCGTCTTTATGATTTCTAGGTAAACTGGTCTTCACATCCTGCTTTGTCACCGTCGCTTTCGCAGACAACTTCTTCCCGTGGGCCGCCAGCTTTGCTTACTCCTCCAAATCCTTAGGACTCCTCTCCTTCAAGAACACGGACATATCCTTAGGGCAGGAGTTTGTAAAGTGCTCCCTCACCATCAACTCCAACACCCCCTTGAAAGTTTTGTCCCCACCAGCTAGTTCTACCCATTTATCGAAGTAGTTGGAGATTCTTACAATGAACCGACTAGGAGATTCCTGTCCCTCCAGCTTAGCTCCACGGAATCTTTCACGGTAACCCTGTTCCTTGAAGTCATACCTCTGTACAATAGCCTTCTGTAGCTTATCATAATCCATTGCTTGTTCGTCTGACGATCCGGAGTAGACATCCAATGCTCGGCCTTAAAGTAATGGGCTTAGACAAGTAGCCCAGTCAGATCGTTCCCAGCCTGCAACAGTGGTATATCTTTCAAAGCGAAGCAAGTAGCTATCCATATCATCTTTTCCGTCCACAAAACCAGGAAGCACTGGGGCTTTAGTTCTAGCAACCGCGTTCTGAGAAGCTTGGCTTAATGCCGCCTGTTGGTCTTCCGATGAAGCACTCCTTTGTTCATTCAATCTCTCGCTTTCTAATCGCAACTTTTCCATCTCCAGCTTGTATTTTTTCTTCGCTTCCCGTTCTGCTGCCTCGGCAGCCAATTTCCTTTCCTCATCTTCAGCAGCTAATTTCTTTTCCTCGACTTCTGCCGCCAATTTCAATTTTCGTACTTCATTCTCTTGTATCGTTTTCCATCCCTGGGTCAAGAACTTCGTCTTCTCCTTTCCTTCAAGACCGATTTCTTCTGCCTGCTGTTTCAGATCTTTCAACATGATAAACCCGCTTTCAGTTGCCATGACAATCCGCCAACTATCAACCGAACAAAGAAAAACAATATCTCGGACAAACCCCCAAAATGTCGCAAAATAGGAAATGGTATTACTTCGCTGACAGCACGATTGATAAGAATTGTATGACAAACCTTAGAAATTAATTCGTTCTTAGATCTGACCTCACGAAAAAACCCAAGACCTTCTCCACCAAACAAAGATAATAATTGACCCAACTTAACTCACTTAGCTACGGTACTCACAGTTTTCAACAAACACAAGCACCTCTGCTCACTTCAGTAACACCATACAACAAGGGCTATACCCTTCGGCATACAACAATATTGCTTACTCTTCGCACGCTGAATCTACGCTCGAATAATTTCGCTCGAAAATCCAGTCCTATTTATACTCTAAACTCAAGCTCGAGAATGTTCTACCACATTCCCAAAAACAACAAGAGAAATCACATAACATGCAAAACTCACACCAAACCACAGTAAACACGATTGTGACGTCAAAGAAAAATCATATGACATGCAAAAATTCACACCAAACCGCAGTAAACACAATTGTGGCGTCACAAGCACAAATTTTAACCTCGTGAAATTATGTAACGGAAAGGTCTGTCCAGAATATTCGCAAAAACATTGCGTCAGTAGACAATTATGACATCATAATGCAACCTTACGAAACAATCGGACGAATAAAACTTCGGAAAACAACGCGTCGGTCTAGAACCTACTGCAGTAGACAAAGCATTTAAAACAAAACATACTAAACAGTTATATCGGTACAACTGTAAACTAGCAGTTTTTTTTATAGACTCGCAGTACTAGTTATGACAAGTGTTAATGTCTTATTTTTCTCTTCCTTCTACTAAAAATGATGAGTGCTACTTGTTTTATGGGGAGTTTCTTCTTTAATTTTTTAGAGCAGTTGTCTTTGGTCCAATATTTTTCATTTTGTTTAGCATATTTCAAGTAGTGGCTTGTTAAAAATCTGCCAAGAGCTGATACTTTTTGTGAAACAACCGTATGTAAAGAAGCGTGCTTTCGGTGTTGAGACACCTAACCCTCTCTCCAAACCTAACCGCTTTTTAACCAGATCGTAACCGCTTTTAACCAGATCGTAACCGCTTTAAACCAGATCGTAACCACTTTAAACCAAAACCAGACCCTAATCCCACCAACTCGGTCACGCCAAGTTAACCCACTCTGAAAAATCTGGTTTCTTATCCCACAATGCAAGAATAAAACCTTTAGCGTTTTTTACATTGATTAAGTGGGCTTGGTTTGCATTTACCGTGTTTTGTGCGGGTTTATTCGAGGGCGGCTATATTTTTTTTGTTTGACGTTTATGTCTTAAAGTTGGTTTCCAATGAACATTCAAGTTGATCCACCGTAAGTGATAGGAAAACGAAAACACTAATTCAGTTGCTATTCTATTGTCTCTTTGGGAAAACACTCGTAAGTAAGCCATTATGTCCTACCTTACCATTAGTCCAACTGCTGCAATTCCTGTCGCGTCTGTGTAAAGCACTCAAAAAACCAAACGAAGGAAGTGCTAATTGCTGTACGTAGCAACAGAAATATCATTTGCTTAAATGATATCAGTATTACCGATGAGGATAAAAATGACCATTGATAGTTGCAATTTACATCCAGGGTTTGAGTTGTTTTAGTTGCATGTCGTTAGATTTGTTTGCTTTGTTTTCTTGAATCAGTAAAGAAACGGTTATGTCCAATATGCCTTCTATTCAAGGGCGGTTTCTATTGTTTTTAATCAATTCGTGGGGTTTCTATTCGAAAGCGGCTTTCTATTCAAAAAAACATGGCATTCTGTGCTACGTCTAGAATGTCTTGCAGAGCTGGTGGCTCTCTTAGTCGTTATAAACTGAAAATTTTCAATGATGAATTACGTTGTTAAAATGACCTGTTTTAGAAATAGTACCGGTAGGGATGGCCATAGTCGAACCTTAGCTGATTCCGAATCGAATCCGAATCACAAATATCGAATCCAGAATTTCGAATTTTCATTTCGAATCCAAAATTTGGGAGGCTAACGAAATGAGCGCAATGCAATGCTGCAAAATCATCAGCAAGTGTACTTCAAAAAAATGCACAAAATACACTAACATATTAGCCTATTTGCAACACATCTTCATTCGTATAAAGATAGTTTATGGCCTCCACATGTTCACCTGTCAGTCTGTTTCGTATTTTTGTTGCGGTAAGGCCGGCACTTGGAAAAGTTCTTTTTGACGGAGCTGAGGAAGCCGGTACAAAGGTGCGTTTACGAATACGCGGCAATGCGATTACCATTACAAATCATGCTGACCTGCTATTAACGCGATATAAAATTTGCTAGCCTGCGTCAAGCAAGGTGATTGTTCAATGATGTCATAACAATCAAACGTGCATTGTCTCACTGCCGTCGTCAAGGTTATTTCAAATATTTTTTGATACCGGGCGATGAAGCGATAAAAATCGTACAAGTACAAATTCCTTGATATCGCGTCGTTTTTATTGCGTTACCCTACGAAAAATTTTAGCACCTTGTTTGTTTTATTTTAATGTACACCGATCACGCGAAAACCTGCGAAATCCTTCTTCATTTACTTACATTATAATTTTAGTCGCGTGTCGAATTGCCGCGTGTTGGTAAAGGCGCCTTTAATACGCACGATCGTCACAAACAGCCATCAGTCATTGGCAATTGCGTGTGTTTGTCGCATAAGCTTGCGCAGTAAGTGTGTGCAGTTTACTCGCGTGTGTGCATCACCGCTACCTACGATATCAGCGCACTGTGGTCCCTGTTTTAACATGCGTGTGTACCACTGCGCTGTTGCTGTTGTAGTGCAAATGCGTGACTGTGTTTATACTATTAATTCTCTGAGATAAGTGACGCAACTGCATCGCATTGATTTGTTTTTTTCATTTCGAATCGGCAGTATCAAAAAAAGATTTCGAATCATTTAGGATTCGGATTCGACTCGTTTCAAGATTCGGTAATGGACATCCCTAAGTACCGGTATTGTTTTTCAGAGTTGAAGAATGTTTTTGTTTCACACAATCGTCATGTAACTATTCAATTTCTGAAGATTTCTGGTGTCGTGGAGAGATGAATGTCCATATGTCCTATGATATGCTGTTGTCGATTATGCATAATGTTAGCACAGTGGATAAAGTCTTGCTACATTGCTTGACTCAAGGTGTGGAAAGGGACTATCTGAGTCATCACCTGGAAGTAAAGAAAAATCATGGTTATGTTAGCTCTTCGTGGACTAATATCGACAGACCAAGGCGGTGCAAGCGTTTTTAGTAATGAATGTTCTGTCATTGTCCTGGAATCTTGGCATCAATTTCGAATCGTTTTTTCAGTCTTAAGATAATCTGTGGTCAAAAGTGCTAAAGCTGCTTTGGAATAGGAAAGCAAAAGGATGGAAGAAGTTTTGATACTGCTCTTGAATGGGACAATGTTATCCGGCAACAAAAGATGTCAGAGGTGGATGATCTGGGAAGAGCACTGTGAGCTTAAGCCTCTCTATCTTAAGTTAGCTTCTAAAGCTTAACCTGTTTAGCTCGAGGTGTGCCACCGGTGGTACTCATATAACTTTCAGATCGCACGTTGTGTACCACCGTTGGTGCACGCATGCATCTGTTATGTATTTTTTTTAAAAGGTTACCGTTTGGAAGGTTAAGATAAAATTTCTTTTTGTGCACAAATAAGTTCATGCTTAAAATGATCCGAGTTTTATTCATTTCGGCCGTGGTTTGAGTGAAAAATCAGCAAAAAAAATTTCGTCTTGGCTTTAACCTTTTATGCCCAGATTTGTTTGCGCGACCAAAAAAATAATCTTGTTTTACCTATTTCCCCCTTGGTTTTACATCGCCGTTAGAGTTTTAGTTCGATACTGAGTACCAGCAGTAAAAATATCATACACATGACTAAAGCATTATAACAACTTCACTGCACAAGTCTTTACATGACATGTAGACTGACCATAATGAAGAAAGATGCTATGCAACAAACTTCGAAGGTACCAGTAAATTTAGAACCTGCTAAGTTGGCATTTTATCAAGTTGTTATTTGCTCGTAAATCATTAACCTTGCTGAAATGGAAGAAAATTATTTTCAGGGACTCAATAGGCCTAAATCAGAAGATCAAAACTATTTTTCAAGCATTTAAATCATGCCCGAGAAATACTTTACATTGCCCGAAATTAAGCTCAATTTAGGTATAAAGTTGATAGAAAATTTCAGTTGTGTAAGGAACATTCTCCCCTAATACCGGTACCGTAAGTAAGAACATACACAAGACTAAAACGAGTCTCGTCTAGAGTAAGCCGTCTGCGTCTAGAATAACCCGTCCGCCTGCGTAAGGCAACGGAAGACGCAAACGGCTTACTCTAGATGAGACTCGACTAAAACATTATAATAACTTCATACACATTTGCTTTCAAATCACTACACAAAAATCTTTACGATACATCACGCAGGACAAGTAGACTAGGCTAAACATAATAAAGAAATATGCTTGGCAACATCTTTAACAAGTCTAGGAACTGCTAAATCGGCATTATATTAACAAGTTGTTATTTGCTCGCAAATCATTAAACCTACTAAACTGGAAGAAAATAATTTTCAGGGACACAATAACTAAAAAAAAACAATTTTTCGAGCATTCAAATTATGCCCGAAAAATACTTTACAGTGCCCGAATTTTTAACGCAGCATCTTCAAATTTTACATATGGGGGGGGGGGGGGGCGGTCGCCCCCCTGCACCCCTGTCTCCTACAGCTATGGCCTTAATAATTCATGCAAAGGCCACAGCAGCCCAATACTCCGCAAAACAGAATGGTTAGAAACCACTGATCTAAAAACTCATGTGCTAATTCTAAATTTCAGGAAAAGCACAAAGTCATCTACGTTTGCACAGCTTGAATTCTGGCCTTTAGATAAATCAGACTGATACACTATATTATAAGTATAACATCGCGTCATTTCCATGGATGGAACAAATCGTAGCCAGTGATGGGCAGGATGCTCTAAATTTGCGTTAAGCAATACCGATATGTGATACATTGAAATTGGGTTGAAGCAATACCAATTTGCGATACTTTGAAACACCATTTTAGTGATATCGATACGCGATACTTTGAAACACCATTTTAACGATATCGATACGCGATACTTTGAAACACCATTTTAGCAATATCGATACGCGATATTGCATCGCTGATACTTAAATTTCGATACATTTTTGTAACAAGTTTTATTTTCGAAGTTTGACGTCATACTGCAGTAGTGATTTTTTTCGCAGTAACCTTTACTTTTCTGTCAAAAGCTAATTTTTTTCCCGATGCAGTATTTCTATTTTAAACAACAAAGCAATATGAGAGGTGGGCATGATTACTGACTTGCTGTCACGCCATTACAGATACCAACACTAATCAAAAGTTGACAAAATGATAGGCGATAGCAATGATGGAAGATTGGAGGGCTGGAAGCGTAGCCAAAAGATGCGACTTGAAACATTTTAATCAGAGCTGTTTATCGTATTTCAGCTGCAGGTCAAAACTTGGATATATTGTTCAAGATATTTTTCTGTCTACCGTACGTTTCAGAATGAGGTTCAGTAGAAGGCTTAGATTTTCAGATTTTCGAATGCATTTTTTGCGGAGAATATGCTACACATAATTAATAAACCGTAGTTTTCAAATTATCAAAACAGTTAGAAGCAAATATTTCTATAGTTTTAAAAAAGATTTAGTGATAATTAAAATAATTGCAATTGTAGTCCTACCGGTATGTCATTTGTGATATTACTAGAATCCAAACAACTCTTCCGATGTTGTGTTGGACGATTAAGCAAAATCAGAAAAATCCGATTACATGTGGAATTCGAACCCACGTCCGCACTGCCTATAGTGACATGTCACCTGTGTGTTGGTTATAGCAAGTCTTAGTAGAACCAGTTAATTGTAGGCTACGAACTGTAGGACGTTCCATACTACGAAATACGTCACTGCACAGCACGAACGTGTTGGAGTTCGAGTTTGTTCTAGGTTGAGCGTGTCTCGATCTCAAAGGTAACACAGCGATGTGAGAGCCAGATGAGAGCGAATGTATATTTTGAGCAAGCACGCGAATTTAAATGAATGCAAAAAAAAAAATTCAAACACTGCCACGTTGGATTGCTGGAAATCACACTTTCTATTTCGGAAAAACCTGCCTGTTCCAGGACGGAGGAGGAGAAAATAAACAAAATAACAAAACGTAGGATAAGATTGGAAAAAGATAAAAAATTGCACTATCGATGGAACATGTTGAGAAACAGCCAGATTTCGTATGGGAAATAGATTGCACGACGTCCAGCAACGTCCAACGAGCACGTAATCGCCACAAACGTAATGGTAAAAATTTTATTTTTGATCATAAAACTAACCAACAAAATAAACCAAATTCTTTACCTCAGCAAAAGGACTGAAAAATTCATATAGGAAGAGTTGATCGGCCTTCAAAAAATGAGTCCTTCAAACATCTTATCAAGATTTGCAGGTATATAGGCTATAGAAAGAGTTGCCCTTAAAAAAAATGAGTCCTTCAAACATTTTATCTGACAGGTTTCCCCATTTATGTCCAGCAAAGCTATTGTTAATAGTGTTTCCACAAGAGCTGACGAGGAAGGGGAGTATGATATTTCATAAACACTTGCCGAAATCTTGGATAATCCTCAATTATCGCCAATGTGTTGCAGTAATTCCATTTCATCTTTTGAGTCGTCAGCAGAAGACTCATTATCATTGAGTGCCTCTTCATAACCAAAAATTCATCTGAACTGTGAGGAGATCGCTTAGCATCGTCGCTTTCACAAACAGACGAGCAGTTACAATTTTTCGTATCCGTAAGCAGCATTTCTTGAACCATTTATTTTTTCATCAGAGTAGTGTTGTGCAGTGGATTGATAGTAAACCATTTCAGCTTAAATTGCGGATTGCACGCAGCCCCTACTACCGCATATTTGCATTCTACTTTTGTTGGTGGATGAAGCATCAAAGTCTGGGAATGGAAAGCGTTTTTGATGATACTGCGAAGAAGTTTTGACGTTATGGATTTGGGTAGAAGTTATAGTTTCCACTGCCACTATGAGTCGAGTTAACCGAAGTTGGACTTTATTCCTCGCAAAACAGCTGGAGTTTTGGTAGAGTGGTCTACTCGAGAACAGTTGCAAAATCGTCCAATCAGCGCTTTTGAAGACTTTCCTAGCACAGTCGCTGAGATCGATTGCATTGAGTTTACCGTCCAAAGAGTGAAATCCACGTTAATTTAAAGGCAAACGTGGAGCAACTATAAACATCGGAACACATTAAAATTGCTAGTATCTTGCTCACCCTCTGGGACAATTACTTTTGTTTGACTCAGTGACCAAGATACAGGGTGTCCCAAAAAAAATGTAACACTTTTGTTTTGGTGTGTGCTTTTTGTTCTTCACTCTAACACTTTCATCTTTTCAGGTGTGACTAGCTAAGAATAGGAGATTTGTTTGACACCAATATTTTAATATTTTGGCTACGATGGTGTACAGTACACATATGAGCAAAGGTCAAAAATTATGGAGTGGTACATTGAAACCAAGTCCTATGTGAAGACTCAAAGACGATTTGCAGCTCATTTTGAAACAAGAGCGAAACCAAGTTGACGTATGGTTCAATACCAAGTGGAAAAATTTAGAGAACATGGTACTGTACCCAATCTGAATGAAACAAGATCAGGCACACAAAGAACTGGCAGGTCGGCAAGCAATGTCAACGCAGTCAGAAACTCTGTGGTTCAAAGTTCCAAAAAGTCAATTCGTTGAGGCTTTGCATTTGACCTGGCCTGGTTCGGTTTAGGTGTGCACAGCTCAAACAGTACACGTTTTGCTGTTAGAATGTTTTGAGCCATGGCATTAGCAGATGTTGATGGAGTGTCATGATCCAAAATTAATTCATCAACATGTTCGTTGTCCAGGGCCTCCCTATCAGTTTGGTTTCTCTCTGATTGAACACTCTGCTGAGTTGAGGGTGTAAAAATTTGTGGGATTCCCTGGGACTCAACAATTTGCTGGGTCGGCTGAGGACTGACGATCTTCTGGGTTGTCTGGGGACCAACACTTTGTTGTGTTGTCTGGGGTTCGGTAACTTGCGGAGTTACCTGGAGGCTCACACTTTGCTGGGTAGTTGGGAGTCCAACACTTTGTTGGTCTTCCTGGAATGCAAGACCCTGTACTTCTTGCAGAAGAGAAGTTGAATGCTCATCAGTAGTAACTTCCACAAAATCTTCATCAGAAAAAACATGGTCATTAAAAGGCCAAAGTCCACAAACACGAAATCCATTGACCGATTTTTCCACAGTAGCAACCTTATTATATGCAACACAAAAAATTTCAGCTATGTCATTAAAGCTTATCTTTCTCCCCCTATTGGCAACCATCCAGGTGTCAGCAGCAGCATTATATCCAGATTTCAATGATTTAAAAAAGGTCCGGTCCAATGGCTGCATTTTGTGTGTGCAGTGTGGTGGAAGAGTAAGCATTTCAATGCCATTTGCTCTAGCAAACTCAACAGCTTGAAGTGTTTTATGGCTATGATGCCCATCTAGAATGATAAGATGTTTTTCTTCTTTAGATGGCTTAGCAATTGATGTAAAGTGCTTTAACCATTTCATGAAGCTCTCCTCGTCTGTCCAACCACTCTTGGTGCAATGGCCGATTGCTCCAGAAGGAGCGTTGTTCATAAAAGATTCCATCATGCGTTTTCTGGAAAATATGAACATTGGAGGAATGTAAGAACCAGCTGCATTTGTTGCACAAATGACGGTGACAGTTCTTTCCTTCTCTCCACTATTTATTTTTCCTACTCCTCTTGCTCCTTTGCTGGCAACGATTTTGGTCGGTTTGTGAACATTGGAAATGCCCGTCTCATCCATGTTCCATATACGCATAGGAGTATATTCATGATTGGTCAAGGTATTTCGATAAATTTCAAAAAATAAATTCACCTGAGTCTTATTAAATCCATTAATCCGTGCAATGCTAGTAGCTTGCGGATTGACAACTCAGGATGACGCGACAAAAAGCCATCAAGCCAATCAGGACCAGCCATTTTGCTCTCCACATTAAAACGATGTTTCACATTCATCTGAGTAGTAAAGTCATATGCGAGACGGCGAACATCTTTTGTTGTTAGACCAAACATTGACCGTTCCATATCTTGTATTTTACTTGCAAGTGCAGCTTCATACTCTTCATTAATGGTTGGGTTGTATCTCCAAAGTTTGACTTTTCCAGGGCATGAAACTTTTCCATCTCTGTGTCGTCTAAGTGTTCTTGCTGATATTCCATATATCTTCTCAGTCGTTTGCAATGGAGCGCCAGCCTTTACTTGATCAATTGCACTCTTCAAATCGTCTTCGGTATATGATGCTCGATTTGTCTTTCGTTTGTATTCTCGTGGCATTACAGCTAACTTAAGTCCCAACACAATATTTACACGGATAAAAGCTACGATTGAAAACAGGACAATGGTGTAATTTATGTGAATGAAATTACGATAAGCACCTTATGAGTAGGCTACAACCATGCGTTTTGAAATTACACAAATAAATTATTTTAATTTTCTCCACAAATTTGAGCTCCCTTAGCCATCACAGGCTTTATCCCCTCCACCCTGGATCCGCTTATGGACCGTGTGATGCAAACATTTACCCGGTTTTAGAGCCTATGCAATGCTTAAAGCTACAGTACAAATAATTGTTTATTGTAGACTGAGTGGCGTCTTACATAAAATCAATTGTTTGGGGTAAAACGCTTATGGTAGGCTTTTTACCCCAAAAGGAGGTAGGCGTTTTACCCCAAACGCAGGGTGCTTGGATATTCCTATCTTTAACGTAACGAAACTGGGTAAAAACCTACTAGGCATACTTGTACTTGTATCTAGCTACTCTCCAACAGCTATCGCTGTTTTATTCAAATGCTAAAGTTGACTATTACTCCCTTCTGAACTATAAAATTTTTAAAAGAAACCTGCCGTAAACAAGCATTTCAGTCTAGCGCTTTCTAGCATGCCGCCAAATTCCAACCAAATGTATTAAATGATTACCCACAATGCTAACTTACACGAGGTGGCGGTATTTGCATTATCTCGCAAATAGGAAATTAAAAAACACTGGTAGGCTTTTTACCCCGGGTGGGCGTTTTACCCCGGTCTACCCTACATCTAACACTCTACTTCAATTACACAACGCTAAATAACACGCAGTGACAGCAGCCCTGACGAAAGAAAATTGCAATGCCGTACACCAAGTAAACTACTGTACAAAGTAAAGGTACAAAATAAGTTCAGCTAATTATATTACAATATTAGCATTTAGCTACAAAGTGTCTCAGAAAAGAAGGAAATGCCTTAAGACGAAAGCAACCGTGAAGTTTATGGGGAGGGTGATGCCCACTGCATAGTACATCACAGGCCCAAACATGGTTAAGTTTTAATTAATGCTAGGGACTACAAAGCCACGGTTGGAATTAGGCGTTTATGCCATTCGGTGGATTATAGGGAAAAGAAGTGGAAAAATCCAACTACAGCATCTTGTCGGCATGATGCTGTCTCGTGATGAAAATAAAACAAAGAGTTGCACAAACATGGATTCAAACTATCGCCGAGATATTTGTTCCCAAAATAAATCACGGATAGCTTCCACTTTGATGACTTTCAGTTCCTCAGATTTTACCGACATTTGCACCAAATCACTCAAACGTGATTGTCCCATTGTGTTTCTCGGAGATGTTTTTACAATTTTAAGAATAGAGAAAGAATGCTCACAAGATGAAGAAGAAACTGGCAATGTCAGCAACAATTTTAGTAGCAGTGAGAGATTCGGATAGTATGGGGCCAAATCATTTTTGATTAAATGTGAATGAATGGAATGTAAACATTTTTGCTTCATAATATCACCCAGGTCCAGTCGACAAAACAATCTTTATTCAGTAAAAAGCTGGACTTTGTCAAGATCAGACGCGTAATAAGTGTGCAATTGCGACAGCTGTTGCATCTGTTCTAGCCCCAGAGATGGTCGCTATGGACAGTCCGTAGAATATAGAGGAGGCTATATTACTTCATTAAAACGTGATTCTAATGCAGATAAAATTAAATCAATACCCCCAAAGTAGATTGCTACTTTCATTTGTTCTTTTCCCGTTAATATGCATTCATTTGCCCAACAGTCGTCTATACGTCTTGAAACTTTTCTCGATCGATTTTCATCAAAATTTACACCAATTTTCTTTGCCAATGCTTGTGCTTTCTTCCAATATTTTTAAAAATCTCCATCACATCTCTTCTTTTTTATTTCTTCTACCAATGCTTTTACTTGAGCAGCAGCTGCGGCAATGTTTAGAGTTGGACTCTGCAGATTTTTCGAAACAAAATTACAAATTGTTAAAAGTTCTGACGTCATAACCTAAACGAAGCAAAATTCAAAATCAGCACATTTGGTCAGTGCAAGCGCATCACCACCAACTACGCTGTTGGATCTGCTGTCTTTTACATGGTCTCCAGTGTGTTTATGACTGCAACCAAGTTCTCTTCCAAGGCGTTGCAATTGCTGACCTTGCTAGTCCAGCGTGTGGTTGACATCGAATGAAGTTTTTTATGAGTCATTTCAGAGCCACTTTCCTTGTCTAGTGTTTCTTGGATAATTTTAAACAAAGCATGCCGTTTGGTTGAGCCTTCAATAAAATCGTACAATCTTCCAACCGTGCCGATAAAGTTACGAATATTTTTGTTTTTTGAACACGTGTCAATTGCAACCTAGTTCAGTCGATGTGCATAGCAATGAACGAAGTAAGCATACTGGTTTTATTCTTTCATTTGTGCTTGCACTCCAGAGTAGCAGCCAGACATGGTGAAGCGACCATCGTAGCTAGATGTCCTCTCACATTGACGATTGACAGCTGGTACTCTTCCAAAATAGATCTAATTGAATCGAATAAACCACTGGCATTCATTTCTGCTGCATGGACAACATCCAGCAAATCTTCCTTTATCGAGCCATCATCATCTACATATCTAACAATAATCGAAAGTTGATCCTCTTAGGTAATGTAAGGAGTAGTGTCGACGCATATGGCGAAAAACTTAGCTTTTTTGATACGATCATCGGTAGTATCACGTAGCATCTTAGCAGAACAATTTATTAGTTCGTTTTGCGAAGTAGGTGAGGTATAGCTGGGATAACCTTTTGGATTTTGTTTGCTTGCTTGTAAATGATCTGCAATATCACTATTCCTGCGACTTATTAGTTACACCACTTCCAGAAAGAGTTCTTTATTATTTGACAATTCACTTTCATCGTGTCCTCTGAAAGGCATTCCCAGCCGCCCTAGAGTGTTTACGACATCAATCAACATAGGTAAAATATTAAAGCGTTTCTGTCGTTCTTCGGTCTGTTGCTTATGCTGTTCTTTTTATTGCTATCAAATGCCGAATCAATGGGTTCTGTGGTGAGGTATTGCGTCCACAAAAACATACTCTGCTCATGGTATGCTGAGCAACAGCGTTTGTCGAAACCGCGATTTTTTTTCAAGGCTCTGTTCCATTGCTTAAAACCTTTCACCCAAAACGTTGAATCGTATTTGTCACTTCCAAGCAATCTGCACGGAAAACAAAGTGCTGCATCAATACCTTTAAAATGCTCCAACCATGGTCTATCCTGAAACCATTTCTCTTGAAAGGATCTCATTTTTCCCCCTATTTCAGTTCTGGGATATTTGTCAAGTTTGTCTCGCATCGGTCCATTTCTTATGTATTGGTCTCGACCTGTTCGATCTTTTGGAACTGCGATTAATTCTGATTGCCTGCCACTATCTGCAGTGTTGCTAGATCCAGATTACATTTTACTCGAATAATCCTGATATCAGCTATTAAGTTTTCATAAGAAAAGCAATAATTTAATGAAAAGTCAAATATCGAATAATCCTGATATCAGCTATTAAGTTTTCATAAGAAAAGCAATAATTTTATGAAAAGTCAAACATATCACCTTCAGCAAATAAGGTTAGATGTCATTAATAGCTGGGTATAGAAACTGGTAAGCAAAAAAAATACCAACTACCTGCAAATAATTCTGACGCACTGATTTAACAAATCTGTGTTAAAAATAATTTGCCCCCCTCTAATATTTTGGTCGGCCACGCTCAAGGGCGTATCCAAGGGGGGCGGCGGGACAGCCGCTCCTCCTTAAAGCCTTGAAAAAGTGCCCTAAAACGCGCATTTTTTATGTATTGGTCTCTATTCTAGGCTTATGTTGCATGCTCAAGCTCATTTTTACTTCCTCTGGTTTAAAGCTCAGCGAGCAAATGGTTCTTTAACCTTGAAGTTAGCTGAACACTGTTTCACAAATTGCCATCTACAGCACTGTAATTAACTTGTCAACCCTTCAGTCAGTTATCTTACCAACTTAACTGCTGGAATTTTTGCGCTAATCACTAACAACAACTTTTTCATTCGAATAACTGTTAGAATGACTTCTAATTTATAATAATGCCTGGTCACCCTGGTGTACAACATTTTCATTGTTAGATCACAGTAACGCAAACATCTCTTTCTTCCTTTGCTTTCTGATCAATTTTAAAACCAGACATTAGCAATTGACTGTACCAGCGCCCTCTTACTACCACTTCTATTTTTGTGCTTTCAAAATATCTGCAATGAATTCTAACGTCCTGACGTATGTTATCATGAATAGCATTAATTCTTAAACATTTTCTCGGTGAAGCTGAAAAAAGAAAAAGGCTATCGGGGGAGGGGGGTGATGACGTCACATGAACTAGATTTTTTAGACTCACCAACAACTTTTTCATTTTATTCATTATATTTAAAAATTTTTTTTTCATTTTATTTATTTACACAAGAAAATTAGGGGGGCCCGGGCCCCAATGGCTTTACGCCACTGACGGCTGCAGTAATGAAAAATAATCAGGGGACTTACGCATAGTGTTAATGATAAAAGGAAATAATAATTTTTGTAAAAATAAGACAGGTTTGAAAACAAATGATTATAAAACGGTTGGTGAAAATGCACAGGAATCACAGCTATGCCTTTGATAGTATAAATTACGAAATCTAGATACTCGCATTCCAGCACACCCATCAGTCCAAGAAACTGAGCATAATGTCTGTGTTTGGGTTCGAGTTTCCATTTTTGCTCCGTTTGTCTAACCAACAACCGTTGTAGACTTGTAGCCTACTTGGCGGCTATTTTAGGTGATTTGTGTTTCGTTGTATAAGGGCACTTAATCTCTACGAGCCACATCTGTCGACAGTTAAAATGTTTGCATTGACAAAAGCATGTACCATTCGGCAAAGTTCCGGCCAAATAGTATTCTGTTTGAATACATATAACCCCAATGATTCCACGCAGAGTCGTGAGTGCTTTTTCTTAATTACTGTTTTATATGGTGTACAGACATTTCATCACCTGACATTTGCCCCCCTGGAATTTTACGCCCCACTGCAAATTGGCAGGCAACGCATGGTCGCCCAAGCCACTTTTGCCGCTGAGCAAGTGTTTCAGAAGTTTTTCTGGTTGTTTCAGGGTTGTTGTGTAACGTGTTGCATCGACTTTTTATTCGGTAAAAGTTTGATACGATCATCATTCCATTTCGCATTTCAAACCACGTTTCGTTACTGGATTGGTCTTTTGTGACTTCACGAATAGTTTGCAAGTCTTCTGTTAACAATCCGTGATTGTTTAAACAGGAAGGATTTACTTCATGCAGTTTCATCCCACCACTCTCTTTGGCGTACACCTTAATCTGTTGAAGTGGCGTTAGCTCCAAGGGCAAGTCAGATCCAATAAGTTGTTGCGCAGAAGGCTTCGCCTTAACGAAGAATTTCAAGCACAAAGCACTGGAATTTATATCTAAGAAATACACACCATAAATACGCGCATTACGGCCGGGAAAATAGTATTTTTTTTATCTTGTTGTATCCTTATCACGACCTTCACTACCAAGTTGCAGTTCACTCCCAAGTGCATGAATCAGCCGTAGCTAACTGCCCACAATACAATACTATAAATACAAAATAACATTTTTGCTTTTTCGACAAGGAGAAATAACGGAAGAAAAATTCACAAAGAAAAATTGGCAATATCAGTCCATTAGTCAGGCACAAGTACTCATTGTACATCAAATTTTACTCTGGGCATGGTTACTATAGGCGCTGCAGAAAAAATTCCAGAGGGGCAAAATACTTCACTCATAGGACTATTTATTAATAATGCTCGCGAGGAGAAATATGAGTAGCAAAAAACTGGGCTACTTTTGCACTATTAACATTTAGGAAAAGATGCCATTAGTTCAGCCGGTTCCATAGTTGACTCATTGTTTCGCTTATATGGTATAGCAATTATTAGCCGAAAAGTGTTGCTAGACCTTTACTTACCCTCCCATACATTCACAGTGGGCAGTGTATTTTTCTCCATTTTCATTTAAAATAAACCAGAAAACGTAAAACTTTTTTTTATGTGTTGTTTGTTTCCGACGGGTGGGAAGCACCATTACTCGGAAAATGAAATATGAATTGTGATGGTGAACCGCCAATTGCACGTGACCATTTTCATGCAATCGATAATTCATTATAGAAAGCTCTTGCAAGCATTTAGCTTACGTTTATTAAAATCTGCTCGGCTCATTATCAAGTAATTAAATATGTCGAAAAGTCCAAATGGTGGAATGGAATTTGAATTGATCGTTGATGAAAATTTTAGATGAAGAGGATTTTGAGCCAATTTAATCAAATTTTTTCATAATCTTTTTCCAAGTTGAACAACTTTGGTAGTCTGGGTCATCTTGTAAAGTCTGAGCTGCATGAAAAAGAGTGATTAGATTTTCTTTGGTCAATCCGGCCGATATTGAAATTCCTTTAACCCTATCTTGGGCGGGGTATTTGTACTACCTATTTTGGGCGGGGGGGGGGGGGCTAATTTGCCCCCCCTATCTAACTCGTTACTGGAAAGAGCTAGAGACTTGATTTTTTGCACACTGATAGCTCCTCACCAAAATTTTTGAAATTTGGTAAAAAAAAATTGGTGACGTCATCACCGTGACCATGACGTCATCATATTACTTGTTTTTTACCTTTTTTTTAAAAAACGCTGTTTATGTTGCAAAGTTATGATCCAGTCAAGGTTTTTCCATAACTTCAAAACGGCTTCATAATTTTTATGATGACGTCATCAAATCGTAACGTCATCGTACTGCTTAATCTGCACCTTTTCTCTAAACAACGCTGTTTTTATTGCAAATTCATAGTAGTCCTACGTCGCTTTGAAGCGGAAGCCATTTTCAGTTTTAGAACTACCACTAAAAAGCAAATGTATATCAGTATTGGGCAACTTGAACAACAAAATAAGTTAGATTAGAACGAGTAATTTCCTGAAACGGTTTTTAGCACTGCCAAATAATGCTTAGCTGGCCTGATATTCTTTGACATGTCTAAAATATTTTAGCGCCTGACCATTCTGTAAGTTTTTGACCTAATCTAAATTCTTATTGACATTCTAAGTTTCTAACAATGTTTGACCAAATCAAACGCTTATTGACCTAATTCAATGCTTATTGACGTAGTTGGGAGAAACGACCTTTTACGTTATTCATTTGTAATGTAGCGCTTACATTTTTTTTATGTTTGTGGTACCTAATTCGCTGACTTCGATTTTTTTTTTTTAGGTACCTTTGACAAAGTCGAGATTTAAACCCCTTACCCTTGCCCTATCACCTTGAAATTTTCAGAGATGGTGTAGATATAAATAAACCTCAAAGTCAGTGAATACCAAGTAGAAAAGTTAAGCCGTTTTAGAAGAATTTAGAAAAAACCGACAGGGGGGCAAATTTGCCCCCCCCCCGCCCAAAATAGGGTTAAAATGCACAAAGCTTTTTGACTAAGAAACAGGTTTATTATTCAAGTTATTCATTCTGAAAATCAATGCACCAGCAAAGCATCATCAGAGAACAGAAAAATTGCGTTGATTAAATAGCTTAATTAAAAGGCAAAAACTAAAATTATGCACCAGTGTCCAAATTATCTCACCCTCATTTGTAATCATCTGCAATTAGTTTTGCTTGACAAGAATTTGTTATGATACAAAGTTTTAGTTTTGAACATTTAGTCTATAACCTTAATTATTCCATAACCTGATCCAATCCTTACCATAATTTGATTATCTGAACAAGCCTGAGGAAGCTTACAAACCAAGAATTTTAGATTCGGGCCGTAAAAACAGTCACTTTCGGACTTTGTAATTAAAAACAGGCCCACCAGCACAGCCAGGGAGAGGGATTGGGGGACCAGCCGCCCCTTTTCAAAGTACAGACGTAAAAACTGTTTAACAATAAAATTCATGTTTAATATATTTTTAACCTGAGCATGATCATTGATTAAATTGCCAGAAAAGCAGGGTTTGGGGGAATATTTTAAATGATCCTGATGATCACAGTTTTTGTAAATAAACATGAGTTGTAAAAAGAATAATGTCGCTGTGTTGATAATTTTGCAGAGAAAGAAGCAGGCAATTTTACGTTTCGGAGAAATTGATGCACAATGATTAAAAAAAGTATACCTAAATGCTTGAGCATTGAGAAGCTCCAGCCTTGCAGAAGAAAAAGAATTACTGCAGCACAACAATAGAATCAATTTAATAAAATCACTCATTCTTTAATATAATCTGATAAGACCTACCTCGAGACCTCAGAACGGTAGTGGTAAATTCAATAAGTCTAGGGCTCCACCGGGAATATTTTAGAACTTCCATTCCACTGAAAAATTCCTTCGCACATACGCGATTATTTTTTTAAAGATTGTTGATGGAGCCGGAGCAGCTCGACTGAAATTTTCCACCGGGCATTTTTCTGCCCAGATTGGAAGATTTGCTTTGGCGAGGAATATTCCCGGTGGAGCATACTGTTTGTTCAACGTTTTTTTTTTTTTTTTCTTCGCGCGAAAATAAATCGTTTCAAGTGATATTGTGATGCCACAATTTGTCCGATTTGGATTAAGGTGATTGTATTGGGCTGGTTATATTTTGTCATAACACTGACCTACATAGTGATAGTAAAATGGAAATGCAAAGCTTGTCTACTGGTAGCTCAAGCAGTGAGGATGAGATTTTAGTTTATTTGGGAGCCGTAGTTGCTGAAAAACCAAAAAAACGTAAGCACAAAACGTGGGTAAGGGAAATATTCCGCAAAAGAGAAGAATATGGCACTCTCAATCTTGTCAGGGAAGCAGCAATGGCTGACTAAGAGATGTTCTTTAGATATATGCGCATGAGCCCACACAATTTTGAATATTTATTGTCGCTTGTAGCTCCAAATATTACGAAACAAACAACAAACTTCAGAAAACCTATACCACCTCAGCTACGCTTAGGCGTCACTCTTCGACACCTGGCAACAGGTGAATCACACATCTCACTGAGTTTTCAGTATAGAATCGGCCGACAAACCGTTTCAAAGATTATACCTGATACCTGCAAGGCTATTTATGAAGCAATTGCTCCGATTTATTTAAAAAAGCCGTCATCGCCTAAAGAATGGCTTCAGATTTCTCAAGATTTCAATGACAGGTGGAATTTACCTCATGTTGTGGGTGCTCTCGATGGTAAGCATGTTAGAGTCGTTTGTCCCTCAAGATCTGGTGGCCTATATCGTGATTACAAAGGCTATTTCAGCATGGTACTAATGGCAATCTGCGACGCTAACTATTGATTTCTTATGTTTGATTTTGGGCAATATGGAAGCAATAACAACAGTGGAGTTCTTCTAAAAAGCAAGATGGGGCAACAATTAGAGCAAGGTCAACTGCAACTTCCAGCCGCAACTAGGTTAGATGGATGTGACTATGATCCATTACCATATTATTTTGTCGGTGATGAAATTTTTCCATTAACAACATATTTGATGCGGCCATTACCCGGATCGAGTTTGACAATGTCAGCTTCAGTTTATAACTATCGTCACTCTCGAGCTCGCAGAGTTATAGAAAATACTTTTGGAATACTCTGTGCAAGATGGAGGATATTTTTTACCCCAATTAATGCCAAAGTGGATAATATTGAAGCCATAGTTACGGCTTGCATCGCTCTTCATAATTTTTCCAAAACAACGGATAACCCTGCCTATTGTCCTACTGGCTACGTAGATCGTGAAACTGCAAATGGGGACGTAATTCCTGGAAACTTGCGACGAGAAAGTCAGTCAAGCAGCGCCAGCGCTGATGGTAATCTCGGAGACTGTGTATCTGTGCTGCGAGGACGTCGCACCAGCGGCAATGCACTGCATATGCGTGACTGCCTACGAGACTATGTCAATAGCGAAATCGGTTCCTTGCCATGGCAATTAGATTATGTTCGTCGCACAAAGTGAGGCTGCGGCGCATGAGAGCAAACAATGGTGTTGACAGAAAACTGTTTTTAGTCATTAGCTGTGTGTTCTTTCTTTGTTGTTTGATAGTGCATGGTTGTTATCCTTTGTATCGAGTACACTACCGACTAGTACAGTCCTTTCATCCATTGCAAGGTGTATTTATCGTTAGCAAAACAGTGCGAAAATCGGAAAATGTCTATGCGCATGATAAGTTTTATCCATTTTAGGAAGTTGTTTAGCAATGGAAATTATTTTTTTAAAATAAAATTGAGATATAGTTAGCTCCCTTAATCAGTACACTTTTGATGAATACTGTTAGTTCTGTGAACTTATTTGTTGCTCATGCAGCTTGTTCGAGTACAGCAGGCTGGCTCAAGGATTATTGGAAGATGTTGAGTACCCGTAATTTTATCTTATCCAAGACTGCTGAGATGTAGCTCAAGAGCTGTACTGCATTTCAACTAACTTGGCCAAGCTCTTGACTCAAATTGAAAGACATTAAATAGAATTACAATGAAATCTAATGTATTTACATTTCAAATGACATGTTAAGTGAGCACTCAGCACAATGCGTATTCAAATAATAAACAAAACGAATTGAAATCGCATTACTTCAATAATCACACACTTATTCAATTATTATAGAAGACTTGAGGAAGATCGTCGCTGTTCAGCCCACTTGTTTGCGGTTGATTGCATGACCAGCTTGGTGGTGGAGGTGCAGCAGCTGTACTTCGAGTACTCGAAGCAGTTGATTCGTGCAAAATAATTTTATGCTTGTATATCACTTGATTTATTTCATGCTTTGCCATAAATTTGATGTGTTCGGGAAATGATTTTAACTCCATAGAAACCATGTTTCCAAATACGTCGTCTGAATCTACGGTTCTGGTTGCTTGTTCTTTTGCCCTTTTTTTGTCTTTTAAATAAATACATATTTGTTCAAACATGTCTTTTTGATTCAGACGGCGTTTTTTAGCTACCAGTGCTTGCTCCTTTTCCATACCGGCAGGTCTTAACTCCGCAAAGCTATCCCATGAATCAATCGATTGGGTTAAGTCTACCGATGATTCCTCTGCGTCGATTTCCAGTGGGATATCACCAGTATTGCCAACATTCGACTTTGTTGCTTTCGGCCGAATAAAACAATCTATCCAGCCCAAAAACTTGTATTCGTCCAAACTTTTTTGGGCCTTAGCCACATCCGACTCTTTCGCACCAGATACATTCGCTTTTCTAAAGTTGGACCGTTTTTTACTGTACCTGTTGAGAAGGAGGGCCCACTCGTGCTTTGAACTGCCGCCTGGTTTACCCAGAGTCTCATCAATAAGGCACCATGCATTTTTTTTTGGCAAATGATCTTTGTAGCTCTTCAGCGATTTATCGTATAAACATGGAAACTTTTGGACCTCGCATGCCAGTTTTTCGTCATCTCTTACAGACATCTTGATTGATTTTATAGTCAGTACTGTATTTCAAGTAGAACTTCCAAATGCTGGTAAAACTTTGACAAGTTCGAATTTCGATTCAATATTTTTCGAATGTGATTATGACGTGTCGTGATAAAACCTTTCTTCCAGCAACACAACTGAACTAAGGTAACCTCCCACAGAATTTATTCCCATAATTTTCCCGGAAAATTTATCAAGCTTGCTTTGATAAATTTTCCAAGCTAATTTTCGCGAAAATTATCGACAATTGGAATATTGTTAATTTTCCGACCCTGCTCCACCAAAATTTTCCAATCGTCACATTTCAAAATAATCCATCGCACATTTCATAATTTTCGCTCAAAATAATTGCTTTTTTCTTCTCGTTTCTCTCGAATTTTAAAAAACACCGCAATTAGAACATTTATTGGTCGGCTCCATTGCGATTATTCCAATAATTTTCGCGGAAAATTACGGGAAAATTTTCAGTGGAGCCCTAGCTTTAAAAAGATTTAGTCATTTTTTTTGTTTCTGGCTGCGGTGAACAGGCCAATGTAAAACTGAGCTTTCTACTTTAAAAGTGTGAAAATCTAACATGCTATACTTTAATATTGTCTTATCATATTTCAGGATTTTCAAAAATTATTTGTCAGACTGTTGTTCAGCTTCAACTGAATAGGCTTAGGCCTACTTCGTAATAATAACCTCATTCCTTATATCCCCCTACCCCTATTTGCAGTTTGCTTGTACAAGTATGCTGATAAGCCTGCGCAGTAGCAGTCATAAATGCTATACAAATATGCAAAATTGCAAATTTCAGTAAATTAGAAGCTGAAGCAACGCATTTACTAGTAGCAGTGCTCTTAGCTACTTAGTGTGCAAATAAGATAAATTGCCTGAGGATCTCTTAACCTGTTTCATAAGCAGTTGATCTTTTTTACGCTGAGTGGTTCAGCTGTACAGTTTTGAGGTTGCGCTATTGACTAGACCTATTTAATGTAGATGTATTGCGTCTAATTGTATGTATGTGGTGTTCCACACAAACTACTTTAGCTATTGATCTGTGCTTGTACAGTGCACATCATACCGGCACCAATAAGTTCTAGAGCTCAACCTCAGACTTGTAATAATAATTTTCAGCAAATTTCGATTTAATTATACCTTAAAATCACATTGTAGACATCTCTTCATCGAATTCCCTGTAACTATAAGAAACCTTCAACTGCTCTCCAGTCTATGCTAACTTTCCTACAAACCTGTGGTTTTTATGCAGCGAAACCTGAAAGCTTGTCCGTGCATAGCAACGATTTTTCGCCACTAGGCAAGTACAATTTTAAGCTCACATCAGAAGAAAATTTACAGCAACAACAAATCTTTTACGTGTATTATAAATGTTTGCACATTGCCCTACACACGAATTTGACCCTAGCAAGATAAGAAACATAAGGCATGAAAAACTTTCACAAACTTTCCCACATACCCTGCAGTAACAAAAAAAAGTCATGCACACGGACAGTACAATTATGTGTAAAACTTGTCAGTCGTATAGAGACAAATTAAAGCACATTTTTTGGATAAGTACTGAAACTGTAAGTGAGTTAAAAAGAAAAATCGAATAAAACAAAACTGAAAAATAGAACAAAATTTTTCATTAACCGGAAACTTAAATGTGTGACATCGTGCCGACACTGCGTGTCAATAATGCAGCCTGTTAAGGTAAACAAAAATTAGTAATTTGAAATTACCACATAAACAGTAACGTTGTTTCTAGAACTGCATATTATGATAAGTTCTAGTTTTAAGTAAGAAGTTTTTTGTAATTTCTGAAGAAAGTTCCAAATTTTAACTTCTCTACTTAATCGATCGTTTCAGACGAGCAGTCTTGTAACGTGGTACGTTCAAGTTAGAGCTAACATTTCGTCTCGTACCTAAGTTACGTACTTTTTTGGATTTTATAAAATATTTCGAAAAAGAGCTTGGAAGATTATTGATAGAAAGTTTATGCATAAAAGAAGCAACTCCATAAGTGTACGAATCTGAGATTTTAAGGATTCCTAGTTGTTTATGTAAAGATGTTGTTGGGACATGGTGTTGTTTGAGCATAGTGTTATTTGTGATTATTTTTCAAGCTCTGTTTTAAAGAGAAGTAAGTTTATTACGATATGATGTGTAAATTGACATCCATACAATAGCGCCATATAAAAGATGTGTTAATGCAAAGTATAATTTGCGTAAGATTGAAATAGGAGCATAATGTCTTAGTTTGGTAATGATCCTTACTGAACGCACAATTTTTTTTTGTGTACTGGCTGTATGATTTTGAAATAACAGTTAATTATCTAAAACAACACCAAAATATTGGAAAATAGGCTATCTGTAGCCTAACTTGGATAGGTGTATTTTTCGTTCCAATTAGAAATGTTATGGGAGGTGAAAATAATTTTGGAGAGACGATCATAGCTTTGGTTTTAGATTGTTCTGGCATCAGGTTCTTCTAAATCAGTGGTCAGCAACCTTGTTTTTGACGCGGCCCAGATCACTTTTTCAATAGCTATTGAAGGCTCACTACTTTTAAAACCAGGACTACAAACTACAAAATGAAAAAACGGTACGTTGTTTTAAAAGCAGAGAAAATGCAAGGCGGGTGCTTTTTGTTCTACTCAGTCGCTCGCATCGGTAGAACAGAAGAAACAAAGCGAGCATTACATGAAAGAGATACAGAGTCAGACCCTCAGACAGGGTCCTACTAAGCACCGCAAAAAACTGAAACACCGCTAAAGACGACAAAGGACCTTAAGTTGATAAACTAAACACCACAAAGTACGACAAAAAACCTATGTTTTGGTCCTGGCATGTGCATGGGTTTCGGTCCACGTGCTTTTTGCTTTTTTGCTATTTTAGTTGCGTTGTAGTTGATGAATTTCAACACTTTTTGCGCAGAAAAATCCTAAAAAAGATGGCCAATCAATGTGCCAAACGTTTTTGATAAAAATTGATTATTAATGAAATTATTAAAATTTAAGCATTTTTACTCGTGAAAAAATGGTGGTCTTTCACTGTCTCCACTCTAAACCCCCTGTTCATTAACCACAAGCCCTAGAATTTTAAAAAATACAGCACTTTCTCGAGGAACCCGAGCTCTTTAAAGTCCACTATTAACATTTGCAGAATTCCGAAAAATATTTTTATTTTTGTTCAAATTGCCCATTCAAACGGGGTAGTTGTTAAAGAGTCAAAGTCAATACGCATCGTCGATCAAAAAAAAGATAAAACTTCTCTAATTTTCGTTTTTCAACGAAATTTTTTAAAACTTCCCACAAACATAGCTGTTTATCTGCTTTTTGTTTTTTTTTTGTTTTCATACCTTGTTTTGCAACAAAAAAGGGAAAATTTTAAACTTTTTGTTTGCTTCTTGGGTTTTGAATTTGTGCTATAAGGCTATCAAAAAATTGATATTATTCAGTCGATATTTGCTTAAACTTTGTAAAATTCAAAAAATACGCTTAAAAATACTCAAGAAGTCTGTTATGCATCGTTTTTTTACAAAATATCTTTCCAATCGTGTTTTTGTTTGGTTCTACTTTTGGGCTTTGGCGATCCAAACTTAAAAGTTGCCAAGAGGGTTAAGTTTGGGGTTAATAAAAGACGTGGTGTAAAGACAAATCATTAAAAACTTGCAGTTTTAGTAGCCAACAAGTTTGATAAACTTTAAAATGCTCTTGTTTGTAAATTTAGGTCTAGGATTGAAGTAAGAGTAGAACTAGTGTTGCTATGAAAATTAGGGTTGAAGGTTAAAGTATTCCTTGAGCGTTAAAATTAGGGGTTAAGGTAAAAATTAGATCACAACAATACTCAAGTTACTTGGGCCAGTGTAGATTTGTGTGCACTTAGCACGTTATGCTCACTTTAAATAAAATCAAATCGAAATTAAAATCGGAGTAAAATTAGGGTTAGGCTAAAAATTAGGGTTGAAGATTAAAGTATGGGTCGAGCGTTAAAATTAGGGTTAGGGTAAAAATTGGGTCACAAAAATACTCAAGTTACTCGAGTCAACGTAGATTTGCTTGCATTTGGCCCGTTATGTCTGCTTTGAATAAAATCACATGGGGAGTAAAATTAGGGTTAGGCTAAAAATTAGGGTTGAAGATTAAAGTGTGGGTCAAGCGTTAAAATTAGGGCTAGGGTAAAAATTGGATCACATCAATACTCAAGTTACTCACGCCAACGTAGATTTGCTTGCATTTTGCACGTTATGCCTGCTTCGAATAAAATCATATGGGGAGTAAAATTAGGGTTAGGCTAAAAATTAGGGTTGAAGATTAAAGTGTGGGTCGAGCGTTAAAATTAGGGTTAGGGTAAAAATTGGGTCACAACAATACTCAAGTTACTCGAGTCAACGTAGATTTGTTTGCATTTGGCCCGTTATGTCTGCTTTGAATAAAATCACATGGGGAGTAAAATTAGGGTTAGGCTATTATTATTTTTTTTATTTGGTTGCATATTTATCCTCCTATCACGAGAAAGCGATCAATGCGCTATACGAGCTCGCTTAGGAGTTGCCGGCCATCTGTCTACCACACCAAGATGGGGGAATCCCGTTAAGTGCCTTTCCCAACGGCACAACAAGTAAACTTGCCGGCTTGTTCTCCACACTGTCCCTTCAATGCTGAACGTCAAGCAGGGAAGCTGTGAATACCAATGTTAAAGTCATTGGTTTGACCCGACTCGGAATCAAACCCGAGTCTACAGCTCAAGAGACAGACGCTCTATACCACTCGGCCATCTGAGCTGTTAGATTAAAAATTAGCTAAAAATTAGGGTTGAAGATTAAAGTGTGGGTCGAGCGTTAAAATTAGGGCTAGGGTAAAAATTAGATCACAACAATACTCAAGTTACTCGAGTCAACGTAGATTTGTTTGCATTTTGCACGTTATGTCTGCTTTGAATAAAATCAAATCGGAGTTGAAATCGGAATAAAATTAGGGTTGTAAGCTAAAAGTTAGGATTGAAGATTAAAGTATGAGTGGAGCGTTAAAATTAGAGGTTAGGGTAAAAATTGGTTTACGAAAATACTCAAGTTACTCAGGCCTACGTAGATTTATTTGCATTTTGAAAATCGTATGTGGAGTAAAATTAGCGTTAAGCTAAACACAAGGGTTGAAGATTCATTACGGGTTGAGCGTTAAAATGAGGGGTTAGGATGCAAATTGGCTGACACAAATTCTAAAGTTACTCGGCTCAATATACATTTGTTTGCATTTAGCACATTATGCCTATTTGAATAACTGAATTAAAGCATATCGGAGTTAGAATTCGGAGTAAAATTAGATTTACCGATAGGCTAAAAATTAGGGTTGAAGATTAAAATACGGGTTGAGCGGTAAAATCCAATCCAGTCCAATGTTTCTTAAACAACTGATGGGCATAATATCACTGTTGCTTCTTGTAGTCGTTGTCTTTTTTGACATTATCAAAAATGTGGTCAAGTGTTTTTGGTAATTTCTTTTAGTGTTGAAACACGAAATTCGAAACATCTTTTATCAACATTTGCTGTATTGTAAGAAATTTGCCACATTCATTGGCATCATGATTTTTGCTTTTCATATCGTTTTTGTAAATTTATCACAAATTTTCCGAAGTTTGATTAAAATTGTTTTATGTCCATGACACCAATTAGTTACACAATACAATAGTTTGCTCTGAAATATAGAGGTACAGGTACCGTATAGAGAAGTTTCAATAACTTCCTGTCAAGGCATCCTTGTGTTTTTCTAACCGCTTCAAATATTGACTTAATCTGCCTCAGTAAACTTTGCATATGTAGTTTCCCAAAAATTTAATGTGATTCACTTTCTGAATTTTGTGGTTTCAAAGAGTCAGTTGTCCCAATGTTAATTTGGTGTTATTTGTTTGGAATATCATGTAATTTATTTGAAATATCAAGTACTTACCCGACAATTCATGCCAAAATTCAAGCAGTGTTTCAAAACTCCCGCGTAACCCTGCGTTGGTCATCTAGTTGTGTCACACAGCAATAATCACCTGGGGCGCTTACACGATCACCCCAGTGCAAAAGTGGTTTTAATGTTGCCATATTACGAAAAGACTACATCTGCTGTTTAGGATCGTATGCAGTCTGAGACGAACAGTAAGTTGCAAGTTACTTTTATAAAATGATACAAAAGATTTTACAAAAACAAATCCTGCGCAAAAAATGCCTACTAGTAGTCATTATTTTCTGACGTGTCACTACTATATGTATACAAAAGTTTTGCGCATACGCAAATGGCAAGACCAACGAAAAAGCAAACATTAGTGCATTTATTGCATGTTGCAGCCGCTTTTCTACATTTAATTAATCCTTCCTGTTATATCTTCACAAACAGTGTTTTAACACGCCACGGAAGCAGTGACACTTTCTATTATGTCAACAAAGTCTACAACTGAGCCCCGCCTGCTGTGTAGAAACCTGTAAGAGACAAGAAGAGAAACACGTTCTTTCCGGAAATTCCATGCACAACAACGCAAGATTGTTTAATCAACCCAGCTTACCCAGGTGACCAATGCAGGGTTAAACAAGCAAAATATCCCTAAATTCACATCCTGTTTTATCATGAATATGCCACTAGATAAATGACGTAAAGCCTAATTTATTTAATTCAAAAATTTGTCAATTTTGTCCTTCTTTTTAGTCATACATTAGGCTACCAGGTTACTTAAAAGTCTGATATCATAGCAAAGGAACAATTTAAGTTTTGAACTTGTAAACGAGCCAATTTGAGGAAATGGCTTTTGCAAAGAACGGCATCTCAATCGAAAAAACATTATGCATTGACAAGAATCAGCAAGTAGAGATGTAAAGAGGGTGGGTGCGTCACCACCAAGAGCATAAGAGGTGGCAACACTAAATTTTCACGTCCTTTTTGAGATGTTTACCTCTTTTTTTCAAGCGGATCTAAATCAGTTTTCGAAAGAAAACTTTTTTTTTTAGGAAGAAACTATACCTTATTTATATTAGCTGCCTCTCTACTTTCTCTGAAAACCCTGCCTACACAAAGCAAGCATAGCAGTGACGAAAATCTGTGATTTTATTACAATTGCGTAACATTAGCCGCAGTCGGCATACTTGACCAAGAGTTGTAGGCCTATCTACAACGTGGTTAGTTGGTAAGCATTTAGTACTTATGTAATCGTCCTACAAAAAAAAAAACAACAGTTCAAAATATTTTCGTGGCGCACAAAATCTGCAATTGCTACAACTTCGTAAAGTTTTTCAGATGACCTTTCGATTGCTGTTCCTTGCAAACTTACGATATAAAAAGTTAATCTTCTTACTGAAATTATACATTTGTATTGCTATCTGAAGTGAAAAAATTATTGACAAAAATTTGTGTGACCTAAAGTGATGCGTATAATTCTTCCATGTATCGATGGATGATCAGAAACGACATGTTGGACGATTAAACAAATAATAAATGCTTCCAACTAACCATGTGTTGAATACAACCTCTGGTTAAACAAGAACAAACAAGAATGATAAGAACATTAATCCTCTGCCTACCATGGGGTCAAAAAACAACAACACTGTACATGAAGACAATTTTTTGTACTACCAAGCGAAATATTAGTTACGTGTTCTTAAAAGCACAAACTTTATTAAACATTGTGATAAAATTTGAATGCAATGTTAGTGTTTCATTACATTATTGTCCATATCAAACAATGTAGTTTATTTCCTACCATTTTTTAAAATTTGTCAACGAAGATTTCACAAAATACCGGTACGTCAAAGTCGCAAAATCACACAAAAAAAAATTGTTTAAGCAATTACTAACACCGAGTGTAGGTCTTCATAACATGGTTATTTAAACAAAAATTAACACACAAGGCAGACCTTAATAATTTACATGGTTGTTTAAGCAAACATTAAAACACAATGTAAGCCTTAATAACTCGCTTGTTTAAAAAAATATTTACACTAATGGGAGTTTTTTAAAAACACAGTTACCTAAACAAATATTAACGCACAATGTAAAAATAATGGGAGTATAATTGCCAGCATTACGTGGCAACAACGCCACAAACAATGGGGCTATAACTGCAAGTGTTACAGGGCTGCAACGCTACAAATGATGGGGCTATAATTGCAAGTATTACAGGGCTGCAACGCTACAAATGATGGAAATATGATTGCAAGTATTGCAAGGCTGCAACGCTACAATAATGGGGCTATAATTGCAAGTATTACAAGGCTGCAACGCCACAAATAATGGGGCTATAATTGCAATTATTACAGGGCTACAACGCTACAAAAAATGAGGCTATATTTGCTACTATTATGGGGCTGAACGCTACAAATAATGGGGCTATAATTGCAAGTACTACATGGTACAACGCTACAAGTAATGAGGCTATAATTGCAAGTAACATAGGGCTGCAACGCTACAAATAATGGAGCTGTAACTGCAAGTATTACAGGGCTACAACGCCACAAATGATGGGGCTATAATTGCAATTATTACAGGGCTACAACGCCACAACTAATGGGCTATAATTGCTACTATTATGGTGCTAAACGCTGCAAATGATGGGGCTATAATTGCTACTATTATGGGGCTGAACGCTACAAATGATGGGGCTATAATTGCAAGTACTACGTGGTAAAACCTACAAATAATGAGCTATAATTGCAAGTAATACAGGGCTGCAACGCTACAAATATTGGGGCTATAATTGCAAGTATTACAGGGCTACAACACTACAAATAATGGGCTATAATTGCAAGTATTACAGAGCTACAACGCTTCAAAGGATGGGGCTATAATTGCAATTATTACAGGGCTGCAACGCTACAAATAATGGGGCTATAATTGCAAGTACTACATGGTACAACGCTACAGATAATGGGGCTATCATTGCAAGTATTACAGGGCTGCAACGCTACAAATGATGGAATTATGGTTGCAAGTATTGCAAGGCTGCAACGCTACAACAATGGGGCTATAATTGCAAGTATTACAAGGCTGCAACGCTACAAATGATGAGGCTATAATTGCTACTATGATGGGGCTGAACACTACAAATGATGGGGCTATAATTGCAAGTATTGCAGGGCTGCAACGCTACAAATAATGGGATTATCATAGCAAGTAATACAGGGCTGCAACGCCACAAATGATGGGGCTATAATTACTAGTATTACGGAGTTAAAACGCTACAAATAATGGGGCTATAATTGCTGCTATTATGGGCTGAACGCTGCAAATGATGGGGCTATAATTGCAAGTACTACATGGTACAACTCTACAAATAATGGGGTTATAATTGCAAGTAATACAGGGCTGCAACGCTACAAACAATGGGCTATAATTGCAAGTATTGTAGGGCTGCAACGCTACAAATAATGGGGCTATCATTGCAAGTATTACAGAGCTACCACGCCACAAATAATGGGGCTTTAATTGCAATTATTACAGGGCTACAAATAATGGGGCTGTAATTGCTACTATTATGGGGCTGAACGCTACAAATGATGGGGCTATAATTGCAAGTACTACGTGGTAAAACCTACAAATAATGGGGCTATAATTGCAAGTATTACAGGGCTGCAACGCTACAAATAATGGGATTATCATTGCTAGTATTACAGGGCTACAACGCCACAAATAATGGGGCTATAATTGCAATTATTACAGGGCTGCAACGCTACAAATGATGGGATCATCATTGCTAGTATTACAGGGCTACAACGCCACAAATAATGGGGCTATAATTGCAAGTACTACATGGTACAACGCTACAACTAATGGGGCTATAATTGCTACTATTATGGGGCTGAACGCTACAAATAATGGGGCTATAATTGCAAGTACTACATGGTACAACTCTACAAATAATGGGGCTATAATTGCAAGTAATACAGGGCTGCAACGCTACAAATATTGGGGCTATAATTGCGAGTATTACGGGGCTATGGTGTTGCAGTTGTGTTAAATTATAACACACAATTCAAAGTACTGTGTTTCCTATAATTTAATTACTCCTTTAAAATTATAGCTGCAATATACAGCAACCATACTACCGGTATCAGATGCATTCTTTATTTACATATTTACCAAATTACATCACCACGGACGCTTTCGGCACAACTTTTGGCCCTCTTCAGGCATATCTAAATCAGTTAAGTAACTTTAAGTATTAACAAAACTGACTGAAAAGAAATTATTAGTAAACTCAAGCTGAGAACATTACTAGGCTAGGCTAACTCGTCCAAGAGGTGCTGATAAATTGATGCGGTACACGGATCGAATAGAGATATTATGACGGAAAAATAGGGAGAAATTGTTACGCAACATAAAATATTTTCGGTATGAACAACTACGAAGAAATTATAGTGAATTGATTCAATTTGCAAGATTTAAAACACTTGTTACAAAAAAGATACACCACTGGCGTAAAGTTGACGATTGAGACCGGGTGAATGTTTCGTTATTAACAGAGCTTCATGAATCTTAGTGTCATAATCTGAACGGCATTTTCGGATAATTTTGAAAGAGTCAATTCCAATTTTCGTTTTTGAGCAGAAGTTGCATGCTGCGATGTGGTCTTTTATTGAACTTTTTTGCTTGCTATTCAAGTTGAGGTGCTCTTTAACTCTTGTGCTCAGATGTCGTGAGGACATACCAATGTATGTAAGGTTCGTATCACACGAACAAGTGAATTTATAGACCACATTTGAGCAGAGCGAGAGGGGTGCACGATTTCGGGCACGATTTCAGTGTTCGTGTGATACGAACCTTACATACATTGGTATGTCCTCACGACATCTAAGCACAAGAGTTAAAGAGCACCTCAACTTGAATAGCAAGCAAAAAAGTTCAATAAAAGACCACATCGCAGCATGCAACTTCTGTTCAAAAACGAAAATTGGAATTGACTCTTTCAAAATTATCCGAAAATGCCGTTCAGATTATGACACTAAGATTCATGAAGCTCTGTTAATAACGAAACATTCACCCGGTCTCAATCGTCAACTTTACGCCAGTGGTGCATCTTTTTTGTTACAAGTGTTTTAAATTTTGCAAATTGAATTAATTCACTATAATTTCTTCGTAGTTGTTCATACCGAAAAAATTTTATGTTGCGTAACAATTGCTCCCTATTTTTCCGTCATAATATCTCTATTCGATCCGTGTACCGCATCAATTTATCAGCACCTCTTGGACGAGTTAGCCTAGCCTAGTAATGTTCTCAGCTTGAGTTTACTAATAATTTCTTTTCAGTCAGTTTTGTTAATACTTAAAGTTACTTAACTAATTTAGATATACCTGAAGAGGGCCAAAAGTTGTGCCGAAAACGTTCGTGGCAATGTAATTTGGTAAATATGTAAATAAAGAATGCATCTGATACCGGTAGTATGGTTGCTGTATATTGCAGCTTTATGGTATAAAAAACCAACCTCTCTTCCAAAACTATCCTTTAAAATTCCATTGCAAGCTTTTAAAATTCCATTTCAACCACCTAAATAATAACATGATAAACCACTAAACGGAGAACAGTGTTCTATTTTTTTCTTATTTTTCATTTCTATTTTTATCCTCCTATAACAAGAAAAGGAGACACTATATCGGGCTCGTTTAGGAGTTGCTGGCCATCTGTCTACCTCTCTTAAGATGTTGCAAGTGAACTTGCCGGCTAGCTTCGCACTGTCCGTGTAACGCTGAACGTCAAGCAAAGAAACTGTTAATACCAAATTTTAAGTTATCAACTTGACCAGACTTCGAATCGAAGCATAATCTAGAGTTTCAGAGGCAGATGCTCATCTACTCGGCTAAATCCAGCAATAAAAAATGTAGTAAGAGAGTACCACCCATTTCTTCCAGCAAACTTTGAGGAGAGAGAAGGCAAAATCCCTTGAATGAACAAAACACTTTGGGTATATTGGAAGATTTTAAGAGCAAAAAAATTCAAGAGTCACCCAGGGTTATACCACGAAAATTCTGGCCAGTTGCGATGATGCAAAGACTGTAGTAACAGCAATAGAAAAAGCTTAAAGATGTACTTTACTGCAGGCATTTTCAAAAATGCGCAAAAGCTCGCCAATCTACTCCTGGCAGGTGCGCAACATCACTATATCTCATGGATCTTAGCAGCATGAATTTAGGATGAGAACAGGTCATGATAAACGAGTTGATTCAAAACAACGATGGTTATAGTAGTTACTTTACTACGGATTTAAGATTGAAATTAATTGATTTAAAATTGAACGAAGACTAAAATTTTTGGCAAAGTACGCAAATACGCGGAAAACTAGTAAAACGTGCTACTGTAGCAAATGACGGTAAAAGTAGAAGCACAAAAACCTTTTCCAACATACCTCTGACGTAACCTCGGAGGAGTTCTTTTCCGCGTTGAAACAGTTGTACACTTTGGTGGCAGTGGCCAGGCTGTGGGTCATTTGCCTGGCAAGCCTTACGGCCAGCTCAGGTTTCTGAGAATGGGTCTAAAAAACGAGGTGTTTAATTACAAACACGCTCTTCCGAAAATGTTTTATTGTACGAAGACATCTCCTTTTTACCCAAAAAAATGAAATCGGAATACTAACAATTTGAAATTTATAACGCGAGGTACGTGCGGGTTAGCATCTAGCATGTACGATTTAAGTACCAAAATTTTGTTAATAAACCCTCCGAAAACGATTTGCAATCTTTGCTTATTATTTAATTGGCTGCTTGCCAACGCTGCGTGCTATAATTTGTGAAAAGTTGAGAAAATATGGTTAGGGTAGACATATGGGATAGTACTTTTATGCTTTGTACTGTCGAACAGGAATCTGGTGTACATGGCATACTAGTCATAATGCCTACGCGTAGCTGGGTAGTGCCTCCTCAGGGCACCAAACGGGCAACGTTCTTGACTGGCCGGATAAACTACTTTAGCAACCCTGGTGCCTTGCAGTGCATGCTTTTTTAGGTAATGGTCACCAGGCTATGCCATATATGCAATAAATGTGTAATCTGAAATAAAGCAGCACACTGCATGAAGAAACGAGAAACAAACTTAAACAATTGTACAGACATTTATTAACTGCCTCCACACACACAGACATTTTTTTACGCTGCTGTCCCTTCCTCTACACTTGATACTAATGACAGTCTACCTCAACGTCTTACTATTTAAGAAGCATTATGCATATATACATCTAAACATCGCGACTTAGACATTGAGGTTACTGCTATCCACTTATGACTTCAAATACTGACTTAAACTTTCTCATCGTTTTCTCACAAGCACAACTGAGTTAATGTTACTCACTTTTTTTTGACATAAACAACATTGTATGGCTGAATCGTTTTTTTTAATGTGTAGGATCTTCTTTCTTTTGAGGGGTGATTTTTCTATTTTGAAAAAAAAAATTCTTGGCAATTTCTTTTGGTTTGAAATGTTTAGCTTTTCAAAGCATGACTGTACAATACAATAACACTCATTGCACTATAACGTATGACGAAGAATAATAACTAAGCATAGAGTGTAGCTGAGCTGTATTGTTGAACTGCACTGCTTTATTTTCTTAACTGAGTTTGCTTATCACGGGATATTTGATGGGAAGCAGCTCCAGGCGCAGTTTTTAGGCATCTCAATCTAAATTCAGAAGGCTGACCAGTGAAATTGAATAAAAAGTTGGTGTGCTATTTTTAAAAAATTAATGCTTAGGTGTTATAACTAAACGATAATTACTAAACTTTATTCACTACGTGGTAGTTTCATCTCATTCTATCCAAACTACACAGTATAGATTGGAATAACTATCCTTGTAATGAAGAGTATGCTTATTTGAGTCAACTTGCCTGTAATCTTCTTGGCTTTAAATTTCATTTTGATCACCTAAAATGTGAAAAATGAGACGTTTACACGAACTTATTCATAATTTATCCAGCAGCGATTCTGAGCATAGTGCTATCATTAGTAAAGGAGCTGCTGTTATGCTATCTACTCGAAGGCCGAGGGTTTAGGTTTTTACCACGACAGCATGTTGTACACTTTCAATCACAAGCTTAGGGTCTGCCTAGCAGTTTCAAAGGCCAGAAATGGGTTGCGGAGTTTCAAAAAGCAACTCCATTAAACTGCGTTAGTAATTTCAATAATAGTATTTGCTTCATTTGTTTGATACAGACAGTTGTTCGCTTTGCACACTTTGCATTTCACCCTAAAAAACATCCACGTACAAATATTGTAATTTCTTTGTGCTGCTAAACCAGAATTTATGTTTAAATATAGAGGACAGTGAGGAATTAAAAGAATCGTGGGGACTGTAAGCTAAACTTTGGAACCATTGAACTGGATATATATGATACTTAATGTCTTTCAGCACACAGCTCAGATGGCCGAGTGGTCGGAGCTGTTGACTTGGGTTTGATTCCAAGTCGGGTCAAATTAATAACTTTAAAATTGGTATTCACAGCTTCCCTGCTTGAGCTCAGCATTAAAGAGACAGTGTGGAGAACAAGCCGGCAAGCTTACTTGTTGTGCCGTTCGGAAAGGCACTTAGCGGGATTTCCCCATCTTGGTGTGGTAGACAGGTAGCCGGCAACTGCTAAGCGAGCTCGTATAGCGCATTGATCGCTTTCTCGTGATAGAAGGATAAATATGCAACTAAAAGCAGCGTTGGCAGCGTGGCGCAGTGATTCAGAGCGTCGTTTTTACGACGACCAAAATCGCAAGGTCATTGGTTCAACTTCCAACCTAGACTCGTTGTTACGTCGTTGGATAAGATGCTTCACGATGATTATCTCAGCTAGGTGAAATTAAAGAAGTCAGAAGAAAACTCAACAGGAAAACTTAAAAACAAAGGCAACCTCCTAAGCGAGTCTGGATGCGCCTTCTCCGCTTTCTTGAAATAGGAGGATAAAAATGAAGAAATCATCAATCAATCATCAAATACAAAAAAAATACAACTTACCACGCGATCCTCTTCTGAAGACAAACTTACTGTTTAAAATAAACTTTCTTATGACGTTTAACAATATATACAACTCAAATGATAATATCATAGCGTGTAACTCATGTATCGACATTGATCGTGACTCATGTATCGACTTCGCGACATTGATCGCTTTCTCGTGATATCAGGATAAATGTGCTACTAAAAGCAGCCTGGCGCAGTGGTTCGGAGAGTCGTTTTCACGACGGCAATGATTGCAAAGTTGATGGTTCAACCTCGTTGTTGCGTCTTTGGATAAGATGCTTCACGACAATTATCTCTGCTTAGTGGAATCTAACAAGCAGCAAATTAAAAGTCGGAAGCAAAATTCAAGCAGAAAACTCGGAAACAAAGGCAACTCCTAAGCGAGAGTGAATTCGTCCTATGCATACCACCTCCGTCGCTGTCTGGTAATAGGAGGATAAAAATGAAGTAATTAATCAGTAATCAATCGTAAAAGAAGAAAAACAAAAAGCACAAGCTGAAGTCTACGAGTGGACTGTTACATCATAACCACAATGCGTCATAAATGTTGAGAAACTTACAATTCTGTTAAAAAAAGTGTTGCCACAAAACAATTTTTTTATTTGTGTATTTTCCCTCCAATCACAAAAAACTGACCTGACGTTACGGGCTTGATTATAAGTTGCCGGCTATGTGTCCACTACACTAAGACGGGGATATCTAGCTAAGTGCTTTTCCGAATGACACAACCACAACATGACATAACAGCGAAACGTAATTAAATGTCAAAAGCAATGAAAACCATCAAGTCTTTTCATGGACAAGAATTGTTAATACCAGTAGTTATGCATGCACCTAATTATACCATAAAACACAAATAAAATTTGAAGGGTACTCACCAGAATCCGGTACAAAATCTTTATCAACATAACTGTCATCATCATGTTCGAATAAATCTGAGTCAGACATTACTTTTCAAAACTTGAAATAACCTAGTCGGAACAAAAAACAGTGCGCATTATAAACAGCAGTTCCAAAAGTAATAAACTTTTGTCTTATTTGTGAAAACGAATGTCATGCAAACTGATCACTATAATAACTAATTCACCACAAAAACGATGAACATTACCGGTATACAATTTTGCAGCAACTTTCAGGTGGGCAGTTAGCGATCGTATTACCATGTCTTTTGTAGGGAGATGTCGATAATGTAAGGATTAATTACACGGTTGTTCAAGTAAATAATGACACACTATTTAGGCCTTAATAACACAGTTAAGCAAATTATGACACGCAATTTATTGGATGCAGGCAGTAATAACACGGTTATTTAGGCAAATAATAACACGCAACGTAGGCCTTAATAACACGGTTGATTAAGAACATATGAACACAATTGAAGCCTTAATACTAACACGCAATGTAGGCCTTAATAACACCATTGTTTTAACAAAAATTCACATAAAATTTAAGTATTATTGTTTTCATGCTCTACGTTCTAACGTTTATCGAATAAAGAAATTATGTCTGCTGTCAAAAATATACGATACTGCCTTTAGTAAAGCATAGTATGCAAGGATATCGCGTAACGTTGGTAAGTCTGAGGTAGGAAGCTCATTAGAGGGACCAATGACGGAACTTGCGGAACTCCAAACGCTCTTCTTGGAGGTTTTAGGCATTTTATAACATGATTCAGAAGTGAGCAATACTATTTAAGATGCTGTATCTTAATTTTTATCGAGAAAAAAGTTATTCCTCTTCATCATTCAATTTTTTTTCCTCTTCATCATTCAAATATGTTTGTCAAAAGATCAAATATACACTTTAAGACAACCAAGCTTGCCTCTAAAAAACACTCCCTTCAAATTCTCAGATATAAAACTACTAAGCTTTAAAGGAATTTTAAATACCAAGGTGTCGAGATCTGGAATTCAATTCCTGAATTACAGCAAATTTTACCGTTTTCTCGGTTCAAAAAGACTTATAAACAGAATATAATTTCTGATTACGAATAATGTTAGCCCTATCTGACATAAGATTAATTTCAATAACACAATTATATTAATGTGCTCTGCTTTTTCTGACTGTCTTCCATGATAAGGGGCACTATATGTGCCTTAAAGAAGGTGGCTGCTTGACTCGATGACCGTGAGGTCTCTTCGCAGCTTTCTGTCGCTCTTATTTTGCATTTGTGCCTTATGTGTTTTTTCGTTGTATTTTGTTTTAAGCGCAAAACAAACAATACAATACTGCCAAACAAACAATACAATTTTACACAAAACCTAACAACTACAATTGTCAAGTTTTCGAGATAATAAAGGTTTTATGTTTTTTTAAGCTTGCACAAAATCCTGATTGTAAAATTTTCTATTTCTTTTTCAGAGTGAGTCATTTTAAAGGCATGAATGAAAATTGATGTATGAAAAACAAACTATCGATTTGTTTTTGAAAAAAGTGACTTGTTAGGTTTTAAAAAAAATTCTTCGTTTAAAAAGTAGAAATTTTTTTTCAAAACCTAACAACTACTAATTGGATTATGACGTAACAGGCGTCTCAGTCAGGAGTTGGGTTCAGTCACCTTGTTTCAACTTACAGTATTCGGAAGAAAACAAATAATCATATGACGTCGTAATATGCCTTAACAATTGAAATGTAGTTGTTAGGTTTAAAAAAAAAAACAATCGGTAAGAAGTTGGCAAAAATTTTTTTTGCATGTAGTTGTTAGGTATCCATATTAGCATAACCAAATAACTTAGCACTTTGATTTTTGGACACATGATAGAACACCAAATTTCAATTCGAAAACTGCAAAAAAAATTTTGAAAAATTTGTAGTTGTTAGGTTTTGTGAAAAAACGGCAGAATATCTCACTTATTGCAAAAATGAATAGTCAACAAAGTTAATACCTCACAGTCAGCATTGCTATAAAAACAATTTTCTTTCCAACTTCATCACAGCCTTAACCTATGCTAAATCCGAAATAACAATTTATAAAATATGAAATAGAGACTATTAACTAGGTCAGACGGATTTCTGCCTGACAGTCCTTTGATGCCGTTAGGCTAGGCTGAGTTTTTGTGTGCAAAGAATCTCTATCAAAAGTATTAGACCATAACTTTTACAGTATCATAGCGCAGAATTCATTAGAGAACTTAAACTAAGCTTATAACAAAACTTCATCTTATCCTCTGATACGCTGCCGCAACATCGGTCGCTCTTTTGTCTACCGAGATAAAGCATTTGTCTACCGCATACGAATCTTAATGCACAGTTGCAGACTTGCGATTTCGCCTAATTATGCAATCACTGCGCATTTTGTCATTCACGTGACTAGCGCATTGAACGAGTTCAATTGCTGAATTGCGCTTTCTCCGACTTAGAGGGATGGTTTTATTCACTGTGTTTTATAACGTGAAACTTCACAGACTTATCAATACCAGCACCATCCTTGATCTGTAATTCGAATTTTCAAATTTGAGTTTCACATCGCCTTAATGAACATTACGCCAGGGAAAGACTGAAGCGGAAGCAGGGTTTTAAAATTGCGTCCGTTTACTTCCGAAAATTTAGTGCTTCCAGCCGCTTCCGTTTCCTGCTTTTGCTTCCGCATCGCTACTTGAAACAAGATCGGGGAGATATGAATGCTGGTGACAAGATCACGCCTGCAGCATTAACACCACATCGCGTTGTTACGTTTATGCCACGCTCTCCTGATATGATTTGACCAACTTGCTTGGTTCCAGTTTGGCATCGGATTTATGGAAAATACGGAACAATGTTCATGACACTTTCATCAAGATTCCAGGTTCTTGTTGGTGACAACTTTTAGATTGTCAAAAAATGCTTTAACATCACGGGGATTGAATGCCATTGTTCTGACAACGCTTGTCAATTCATTTTTTTTTCTTAGGCTTAAATCTCAACTCTTCTTAGAAAACCTTTTTGCCAGTCTTCTTATATCATTCTTTTTGTTGACCAAGGTTTAGGAAATATAGTATTTTGTTGGCTTGCACAGAAAGATGTTTTTATATATATGTTTTCTGCAGATCAGAATCGCGTAAATCCCATAACTGCTCATTCACCTTCTTCACACCTTCAGGCACCTACTTTTTATAACATTGCAGCCTACATAAATCCTTACAACATCTTCCTTCTTTCATTTCTTTGCGACTTGGCTTTGTGCGAAGTTCTCTTTTTTAATAGTTATACTCATAATCTTTTCCAGCATTATAATTTGATTTTCTGACGTCTCTTCGTTTCTCTTTCTTTAGCTATTGGCAAGTGGCGTTGGTTTGAATGCCTGATCCAATGACCATTTTACTACGCTTCCATGTGCATGTTTGTCTTGGTCGAAATCACTCCACTTGTTATAGTGATTTCCCTAATGTCCAAAAAATTTGAAATTAAGTGCTTGGTATTAGTCCAAACTAAAAAAACGAACGTGCATTAGTAAGAAGAAGCTATGCCAAACTCAGGTACAAAAAATTAGGCGTAAACTCCCTTTCGAATTGTCACAATCATCTAGTGAACTTCACCTTCGCAAAATCCTGTCCCTAAGTACATTGAAAAATTCTATAGCGCCTCTGCTAACATACCTGACTTCTCTTACTGTACACCTAAAATAACCATTCAAATGTCAATGGATTCAGGAATCAGTTCTCAAGCAACATAAGCCAACCTCTTTTTTCTTAGCAGCAAGCTGTGGGATGAACATAAAGATTCGGGCGTTAGGGGAATTTTTAAGCGTGCAAATATAGCATTAGAAATTCATAAATTAATTGTGTTTAGCTTCATAATTCAAGCAGAGGGTTTAAGTTTTATCTCGTTTGATCAAAAAAGAAAAGCTTGAGAAAATGTGATAAAAAAGTAGTTTTAAGTAGGGTGTAATTAGAAGTTACTTAGAAAATGCAAACTCACCAATACTTACTTGATTATACACAGTCTGTGACAAAAGTTTAGGGACACTTTACTTTTTCAGACATTTCTGCGTTCAAACCCTATTAAGTTCTGTGTTGCATACTACTTTCACAAAATTTTTTCACTAATAATTTATTATTTTTTTAGTATCGTTAAAAACTCAACAAATTGACACAGAATCGAAAAAAAAAAGTTGAAATCAATATTTTGTGTGTCCTCCCTTGTTCTTGATCACTTCTTGCAGGCGATGTGGCATGCTTTCAATCAGCTTGCAACAATAATCTGAAGAGATCTCTTTCACCCAAACTTCTTTAATTGCTAACTGAAGGGCACTAAGGCTTGTGGGATGCTTTTCTGAAACTTTATTTTTCATGACACACCACAAGTTTTCGATTGGATTTAGATCAAAACTGTTTCCAGGCCATTCCAACATTTGGATGTTTTTTTGCTCCAAGAATTTCTTCATCTTGCTTCGATGACATGGAGCGCCATCATGCATAAAAATCTGGCAGTTATGGATTGTCATGTGGATCTCAAGCTTGCTTTTCATCAAATTCACGTATTTTTCACCATTTATGGTTGTTCCTGGAGGTAAAAAATAAAGTCCAGCTGTACCCATGGAGGACATTGCTCCCCAAACCATTTGGCTAGGAGGATGTTTCACTGTTGGGAGAATGTACTTTTCCTCGTGTTGTGCTCCAGCCGGCCTCCAAACCCGATGTTTTCGAACAGAAAACTGACTTACAGAAGACTCATCAGAAAAAAGTAACCTTTTCCACATCTCTGTGTTCCAGTCAGCATGTCTTTTGGCAAAGTCCAGACGTTTTTTCTTCATTGCCTCAGTCAAGCGTGGCTTTCTCGCTGGCTTACATGATTTGAGTCCAAATTCCAGAGATAGTTTGCGTTGAATCGTTTTGGTACTTACTGCAGTACCAGTATCTATCAACTTAGCTTGAATTTTTTCGGAATAACTCATTGGAGAGCGAGTAACCGCGTTATGCATAAGGCGGTCTTCTCTGGGGCTGGTAACTTTTGGTCGGCCTGACCTTTTTCTGTCTGTGAAAATGCCTTCATTTTGGTATTTTGTAATTGCATTGTGCACAGCTGTTTTGCTAACTTTCACTTTCCTCGCGATCTCACGTACAGAAAAGTTTAAATTGCTTAGGGTAACGATTTGAGCCCATTTTTCTGAGCTAAGAGATGGTTTTTCCCCATTTTTTACCCCAACAAATCCAGCTGATTTCAACGAAAACGCGAGCTTAAAAGTAACTTACTGAAAAGGAAATGCACAAACATGGCTGTAAAGACATTCTACATTAACCCAAAAGCATAATTACGCATTGTGACACTATAATACTCATTATTTTTAAAGATATAGACATTTAAAGCCATAAGTATTAACTTTGAAAGCATGTAAATACTAGAGAGTGCTCTAAATCAAATCCAAATTGGTTTTGAAGAACGTATAAGGATGGCACAAGGGGTCCATAGGAACACATACCGTCTCCTCTTACAAGGCATATGAATTACATCCCAGTATCCCTATTTCCAATCTGCATATCCATCCAAGGGAAAGTCATTGCCACTTTCTGTTTATGACTGAAATTTATGACGTCATAATGAATTGTTTCATATCTGCTGCATTTTTTGTTCAGTTTCCATTATGTGTTTATTAGCCTAGTAGTATACTGTACTGACGAAGCCATGAAGGCAGAAACGCGTATACAGTTAATGAAAAGCTACTACGTTACTGTTGTGTTTTTAGCCCAGTAAAAGTAATAAGATATCCGAAGACCAAGTGAAGAGTGATACCAACTGAATTTGTATTGATATTTGCCGATCAATGTATTTGGGAGCAGGAAGGACAATGACATTGCTGAGTAACCTTCATTATTAAAGCCATAAGTAAATGTTTTCGGAAAGTGTCCTTAAACTTTTGTGACAGACTGTAAAAGTAACATAATTTTAGAGAATAAAAGACATTATTAGGCTTTGATGTTTTCACCTGAGCTTTTTTTGGTTGCCTAAGAATAGCAAGGAAATTATAATCATGCTTGTAAATCAGAAAAATATTTGAAATTATGGAGATAAATAGAGATTTTAAAGGTGTACGAATTTCCCCGACGTCTGCATTTCTTTGCAAAACAAAAAGTTGTTCAAGCTGTCAGCTAAAATTTCACATAAGTCATCAGTAGGTGTCTAGAAATGATTTTGCAGAAAATCAAAAAAAAAATACACGGAACTAATTTTCTGGGGAGAAGAAACGTATGGACAACCAGGAAAAAAATTCGTACTTTAGGGAAATCACTATATCTTTCATAGACTTGTTCTATCTCAAAAAGACCTCGCATGGTCTCAGGAGAGTCCGCAGTAAGAAGGTTTCTTTGAAAATTGAGTTTCAGTAACTAAAAGTACTGCAAGGCATAGGTTTTGGTCTATCACAAGCAGACAAAGGGTTAAATGTTGACATCCAAAAAAATTCGGCTGTTAATCATCCAAATGTGAGATTTCGAACTCATTTTTGTTTCGTTGAATAAGATGAAAACACTTCCCAAACCCAAGACTTAACCCTCCCCCCAAACTCTAAGCAAAATTCGGAAATTTTGCTCTGCGAAACGATTTATTGGTCAAGTAAGTATAGTAATGGTCACTATCAGGGGCGTATCCAAGGGGGGGGGCGATCCCCCCCCACACACAGACAAATGCACAAAACTTTCGTGGTGTAAAGGTGATATACGTATAAAGGATAATCTGAAGGCGTGATGACTTTTTTTTCTCTTCACTTGACTTTGGGACGGAAAATTGGATATCTGCGGACATGTTGCTTTTTTTGCTCTTCACTTGAGTTTTGGTGGTGTAGACTTGGGTTTGATTCCAAGTCGGGTCAAACCAATGACTTTAAGATTGGTATTCACAGCTTCCTAGCTTGACGCTCAGCATTAAAGGGACAGTGTGAAGGACTAGGCGGCAAGGTTACTTGTGCCGTTGGGAAAGGCACTTAGCGAAATTCCGCCATCTTGGTGTGGTAGACAAATGGCTGACAACTTCTAAGCGAGCTCGTTCAGCGCATTGATCGCTTTCTCGTGATAGGAGGATAAATATACTACTAAATACAACAAATACTAAAAAAAATACTAATGCCGAGGATCTTCCATTGGATTTTTTAATGCGTACCGCATCTTGTTTTTTACACATTGATTTTATGCAACATCCGAGATTCACACCAAGTTGTTTAAGCACATTAACATAAGCATCGTTCCCATCATTGAAATGTGCAACAGCAGCGAAGGTAGCATGTTGGACAGTTTTTAGACTAACCCAAGTTTCGTTTGGATAGCGCGACTTCATTTGCTTAAACACGCATTAAGATTTTGTGTTTTTCCATGCAAACATTTGGCCAATAAGTCTAGATTGCTAAGTTCTTCATTAATCGGCTTTAATAATTTTACCACAGCATTCAAAAGCCCGTGTTTGTGCTTGCACTTTGTAGAGTACTTTTGATAACCACACCATGAATCCTCTTCAGATTTTCTTTGCTTTGATGCTTGCAATGTGGTAGCAACATCACTGCTTGCAATATGGTAGGGAGAGGCCCAAACTGTATTTACCATGTTAACTACTAAATCGTTTTGCAATTTGTCAATTACTTTAGTAGATAACCTGTTTTATTCCATTAAGAGGCTTGCCATCTGAAAATTTTTTCTCCTTGTATGCAGTACGCAACTTTTGTAGTTTACTTCTCATGCGGTTTTGAATATGACCATTGCATTCACTTTTTATAATATTATCTTCTCCATGTAGTTTGTTTTCGTTCAGTTTCAAAAATGATGCATTATCACCATCTCCTAAATATTCTATCTAACAATAATTTTTGTGGCTTCTTCTGGCTCCGCAGCACCAGCATTGCCCTCATGATTGAGATGGCACTTATGAGAGGTGAGCCATTCTTGGTATTCTGCCGACTTTTTTTTTTTTATCTTACTTTCACTGTGAGCAACCTTTGCACGTAGTTGCTCAAAATTTCAATGTCCAAGGCCTTGCCTGTGAGAACACTTACAGCAGTCACAACACCATTGTGGCTGTTGTAGTCTCGGCGCTGCCATATGCCGTTAACTGATACCATGGTATCTCGTTTACCATCTTGCTTCTCTATTGATTCCTCGGCAGCTCTTTGCATGCTTGTTATTGCTATTTCTTTAGTGGCCTGGAGATATTTTTCAAAAATGTTATCATAAAGAACATCTGCTCCTTGGTGATGGTGAATTTATACATTTGAAAGAAAAGTGCAATGCATTTAGGCCCAAACCAATTTCTCAAACAAATGATGTTGCTCTGACATTTATTTCATATGGAGTTTGTCTTTGATTTGACTGAAAAACTTCTTGTTTTTGGCAAGTTTTTGATAGCAATAAGTCACTTTGGCATGTATTACAATATCCGTTTACATCAAAACAAAATCCTTTTTCATTTTCAACACAAGCCTTAGTTGTAAGAGAATTATTGCGAACTTTGCACTTGACTTAATTGACGAGTCAGTCAGTATGCAGCAACTTTTGTCGTCACTTGCTGACACAGCCAATATAGTTTAGACTGTCCCCAAATTTTCTTTCAGACAGATATATCATGAGTTGACAAATCTTCATAATCAGATGCTGTTTCATCTGCCAGCACTTCATTTTGCTGTTCAAACTCTTGCAAGTTGGCTTCATTCACTTCATCAAAAGTAGCTCTGGGCCTACTGGTATTTATTGTTTAACTTCTTTGGTTTTGCAATTCCGTATATTTGATATTTTTTCGCTTTCTCTTGTTTTTTGTGTCACCTGTAGTAGAAACCAAAAGCAAACAATTTTTCAGGAATACAAGTAACTTTGCTCTTATAGACTTAATTATAAGTCTAATTTTCACCTACGTTTTGTAAAAATATACATGTATATGAAGAAAAACACTCTTACATATTGGTTGCTAAGGGCGTTTCTAGGGAGGCACCCATTTTATTCAGCAATCTCTTGTTTCATTTGTTTAGAGTTGAGCAGTACGGCGGTACAGAACTACTGCCCTACTTCAAGGCAGTACTTTTTAGTAACGGTTATCGGTGACGTCGATACTTTTTTAAAAATGTATTGTAACGTTTAGAAAATGAGCCACCGGTACTCGAAGAGAACATTTTAACTATACATCTCATAAAAACTCTACATTAAGTGTATTCGTTGCCGGTACGAGTTGTAGGTAATGGACTAAGTCATAATTATGCTTAAAAAAAACGAAAGAAAATCAAAACTTTTGCGATTGAACAGTAGGCTATCAAAAATCGGTACCGAGTATCATTGTATTCGTCACTTTTTAAAAAATGTACTGTTATCAGTGCCACAGTTACTTTTTTGCATAACGTCTAATGCACTGAAAATTAACAGAGACAAAAAGCACTTGGAAAACTAAAAACTACTTGAAAAAACAATGAAAACATTAAGACAGATGGTATTCTGAAACCATAGAGAAGTCACTGCTGAAACTATGTAAAAACCTTTAGGGTAACTATGTAAAAATCTTACGCAAAAAATAAATGTAAAACATTTTTGTAAAAGAAAACTTTCTGATCAATAAGCTGGTTACGTTACACAAAAGACTGCATATTAGAAGCATGTTAACTTGTAATATTCATGTTTTGTAAGATAGAATTTAAAATTTTGTGAGAATTAAACAGGTGGTTAAAATTGCGACAACATGTGTAGGGAACGTAATTTAACAAAAAAAAAAGACATGTTGAATAAATCTCAGCATAGGTCTAGATAAGAAATGCGTTTGTGATTCTAATGAATTTTTATGTAAGGCAAGTAAATAAGAATGCGTTTGCCATAGAAAATATTAACTCGTACAATTTTTCTTAAAAAACTGCGAACTATAAAAATTTCAAAAATATTTTGCGTTATTGCATTTCCTACAAGTTTTCTAAACCTCTAGAATTTTGCCTTCGTGCTTTGATGAACTAGAAGCATACACTTTGAGTTATTTTTTGATTTTCTAACGGTTGTTATGTTTTTTTTTCTGAAAGACTGCAATAGTATCTAACTTTTGAGAGAATTTTTTACGCGGTTAGTACCACAGAGTAAGTGACAAAACATAATTTTTGCGCTTGTTGGAAAGTAATTTATGTGTGTTATTCAAAATTATGTTTTCACTATTTTTAGTTCACTTTTCAAAAACGTTTGATTAGTATTTAACATTATGCTTTTCAACAGGTAAGGGAAATATACGTTTGTTCTATCGGTAAACTTTAATGGTTTGTACCTAAAAATATTTTGCATCCTCTGCAAGATTTGAACCGTCCTCGTTCAAAGAATACATAGAATGAAGATTCGTCCCTTTAAAATTATGGTTACATGTAGTTACAAGTAAGGTTTTCACTTGCATTTTTGAATGAAACTGTTAAAAATACGTATATTTTAATAAAATTCGTTTCAAATCAGTACGAGTTTATGGTTACATGTAGTTACCAGTAGGGTTTTCATTTACATTTTTGAATAAAACTTAAAAATACATATATTTTTGTAAGATTTTAGTAAAATTCTTTAAAAACCTGTACGAGTTTACGGTTTTTTCCTAAAATTTGAAAGATGTGGATGGTTTTTTCACACATCGCTCTAAAAGCATAACTTTAGATGAATGCGTTGGTCCAATATCAGAGAGTGTCTTTCGAACTCTGGCCTGTTTTTCTTACTAGCATTCTACAATACAAAAAGAAAGTCATGCTTTGCGTTGCGCTGAGTGTCAAAAAAAAAAATATATATATTCTTACGTATCACAAATATACCACATTACGTTTTCAACAGGTCCATTTTCGTTAATAGTTTTCCTGAAATTTAATGTTATTGATCTTTATGGATGTTTTGCAGATTCGTACTTGAATTTTTAAAAGAATGTTTAAAACATAATGGTACCAAAACATGTAGAAGAACCTCAGTAAAGAACAACACGTACGCTAGCGTTATGCGAAAAAGTAAAGGAGAAACTATGGGTTAAAAACGTTTTGGATAAATATTAGGTCTATACAGTCAAATGAAATAGTAGACCTGCTTATGAAGAAGAAAAAAAAAATTGAGCATTCGTTTTTGCTTGAATGACCCAGGAAAAACAATCACACTTATTCACAAGTGTGAGTATGAAGAAAAAAAATTATATCGAGCGTTCATTTTTGCTTGAATGATCCAAGAAAAACAATCACCCAGATGGAAAAAATTGGTTAACGCCAAGGAAAAATATCCTCGATTCCAGGATAATTATCCTTGGCCAAGGGGCCTTAGCCTAGGATAGCCTTAGCCTAGGATAATACAAGGATATATTGGCGACTTATCCTTTAAAATATGATCGGCCTAGGATAAATTCAAGGAAAAATTTCATGCATAACGCGATGATATATCATTGATTATTACCATGACATATATCTGGCCAATGAAAAATTAAGCATGATTCGAGGAAGCTGGCTGGCTTACGTGCCAAAATTATCATTGGCCAAGGGTCGAATCAATGATGGCCAACGATGTTTCGCTATCAGTGTAAGCAATATAAGCATGAGCCACTAATAGTATAACACAACGTAGTTTTAATATCAGTAAGTTAACCACAGACTAAAAGCTATTGAAAAACTATCATGGTCATGCCAATCAAGACAATATTAATACTGGATATGCAGACCAAGTACCTTAGTATGCTGACAACAAAACCACGACAGGCATTTTCACCAAACAAAATTTATTTACATGGTTAAATTTTGTCAGCATCAAAAAAAAAAAATTACACGTGCAGCTCAACAGTCACTACTTTCGGCATCCTCATCTTCTACAAGGACAGTGTCAGCACTGCAGGTATTGCTTGCACTATCGCCGCTTTGTTTTTCCGACTCTCTCGCATTTCGGCCCCCATCCCATTCGATGGTTTGGCACAACACCGTAGCGATTGCGCTTCCCAAGTTATTGAATTCGACATTTTTGTGAGAAGTGTGAGCCAAACATTCTGTCAAAACATATGCATTAAAAACTGACACAACTACGCAATCAACATTAGATGGAAGTGTTGAGTCCCTTATTTTTTTAACTGAGTAGTCGCCTCAGCAGCAAAATCCTGCTTGTGACGAGGAGTGAACAGTACTACGTCCATGTGTAGCTTGAGTGAACAGTACTACGTCCATGTGTATCAACGGAGTACCTACGTCCATGTGTAGCTTGCTGGGAAAGATGTAATTGTTCAATAGTAAACTGAAATAAGTTTGATACATTCATTTTGTCGTTGCTGTCGCTTGACAAGTTACTGGTGTGGGTCGACTGAACATATTGATTTAGAGCATTAATTGCAACATCAATATGGCATGACTTTTTACTACATTCTTTATCTGCAATGCTCTTGCAAAGAGCAAAAATATTGCTCAGCCCAGATAAACTTTTGATTACACCATCAGTCAAAAAGTGGCTGTATATGGTTTGAGAAATCGCTACAGATGATAGATAAGCAGTTACTTTCAGTTGATCTGATACAATTGTAGATACGAGTAATTCTGGGGCAAAATCAGCATTGTCATAGTTTTTTATGAAATAAAACATGCAAGAATTCTGTTTCAAAACAAACATGTAACCATCTGGCAATTTAACATCAGAATGTACTTTGTTTTTCTATCTTGAAGAAACATTTCTTTTGTGCTTTGTTGAAGAATTGCATCTTGTTTTTCTTGGCGAGCAGCTGAAGTTGACACTTTTGATCTTTCTTTTGGTATGGTGAGTGATAGATATTTTGGCAAGTTTGGAAAAATTCTGGGAATTGCAGTTGATTTTAATTTCAACCTTTTCAACGTTTGAGTTGGTCGATCAGTACGACGTTTATCATGCAGATCAGTAGATTGATTTTCTATGTCTTCATCCGTAAAGTGTTTTGCACTTATTTTGGTAGTTTTAGTCACTTGCCAATTTTTACGAGGAATAGCTGCAATCCATTTTTGTCTGAACTCTTCACTACTTGGGAATTTAAACAATCCAATTTTTTCTTCATTTTTACACGATGTATATCCAGTTTTACAGCCAGGAACGCAACAAGTGTACACCATCACAAAGTCACATACAATATAATTTGTCAATAATAGAACTGGTGATTTCATATAGTAACTGAAAGAAAAAAACAATGGCTGACAGATTACCGGTACCATATTGGAACAAAAAAACTACTGTCAAGCTTCAGCAGCATCATTATTCACAACCTTAACTGTATGAACACTACTTTCGTTGTCCAATAGCTAGGTACACTAGCACTATATTCAACAATATACCAGTACCGGTATTGTGCAAAATTCACAAAGAAGCGATAACTCTGCACTGGTAGCCTACTAAACCCTTATAGGGTGAATGCAGTCTGTTGGTATCAGCGTTATCAATCACTGGCATATACAGTGCCAATCAACAAAACCATACAACCTTGCTGGTAGCCTATGGTATAACCACTGGGTACCGACACTGCAGGTCTACCCTGCTACCAGTAAATAGTGATGAGAACGAATCAATTATTCTTAACAGCTGCAAAATGCTGCAATTACATTTTATAGCAAGCTTAGCAGTCTAAGAGAAAGATAACACTGGTACTGTGTAACACAATAAGATCACTAAAGACAGTACAGTAGACTACCATCTTAATCTGCCAGTGTTCAAGTACTGGTAGATCTGGGAATTTCTACACTTATTCATACACTGTCTAAGTTATTCTTCGTAGCCAACACTCATAACTGGTACTTCTAAATTACCATCACTGCTTTTAAAACAATTCAAGCTTGTGTTTGCATTCACCTTGAACCCAACTGCAACCCACTAAATAAAAGAGCCTTTGTTTACTGGAAGTCAGAGGTGGCCGGATCCACATATTTAAAGATCCGGAACCGATCCGGATCCAAGAAAAAAGGATCCGGATCCTAAACTCTTGCAATTTTGAGATCCAGATCCGATCCGGATCCACCAGTTCACACCTACAATGTAGTAGCAGAAATCCAGTACTAAAGCTGTGAAATGTCACTGCAAAGTTGACATGTTATTTGTTGATCATACCAGTGCCCAGTTCTAAACGGTCGCAATGTGTGATACCTGAATGTAATGATAAACAAACATTTCGACAAACATCAACAAGTTGTCAAACAAGCAAGGAATGGAACCAATAGTATCTAAAACGAAACAAATTACATTTTTACACAAGCAAGACCATTTCACATTTCACCATTTTTGTTACTCGTTGTTTTGGTTCCTACAAAGTATGAACCACCGCCGTCTGTGCTGCGTATTTTTCCTTTGACTGACGAGTCGATTGTTGTCATTAGATTGTTCAGTATATTAACTTTCGACCTCGTAATCCTAAAAATTAACACATAAACAAAAACATTAAAATGCAATATACGATACTGGTATTAAATGACAAAAATACTGGTATTAAATGACAAAATAATCTATTACGACTAATTAAATAAATAAAAGTAAATTGTTTCAACAGCAACATGGATTAACAAAAATAGAATAGCTTACAACATAACTCACGCGGCTGGGAGAAGAAGGGAGATGAACGCGACAAACAAAAACTAAATCCTGCATTAAACTTAAAACAACATATATTTACGAATATTATAGATTATACAAGTTTAGTTTAAAAGAGTACTTACAGAAGTTTTGACAGCAGCACTGCAGCAGCATAGATCGACGATACAGTAGCAAACAGTTCGATTTCACAGATTCAACAGATTTCATAGATTTCTGAAGCTCCAAAAAATTAAATAGCTTCGCTGCAGTCAAGTAACGATCCAAAAAAGGGCGAGTTTTCGCTGGTACGACTAATTTAAACTAAGTACAGCCGAATTGCGTGATGTCGTCATCACGCGATGCCGTAAAGGTCACTCAGTGTCAACAATAACAACAACAAATCAGACGTAGATGAAAATTGATAAACTAGGTTCGAATACCAGAGGCTTTAACAAAATAAAATAAATTAAAAAAAAACAATTCACTCGTATAAGTAGGCTACTGAAACCGATGCATGGTTACTCATATGCTAAACAAGGTGTTCATAAATTATCGTACCACTTAATGAAATTGCAGCGATACATTACAACTAAACTGCACAATTTTATTATCTGTACCATACACTTATTGTGATTTCCAAGATGAGTTTAATACTATAATCGAATCAACTGTAGAACCTGAGAGCTGAGCTCTTTTTGTTGATACTGTATTTCCACACGAGCTAAATGTTCGCTCACTTGCAGAGCTGGATGCTGGACTGACAGTACTCCACAAGCAAGCTTGCTTAGTTTCGGAAATTTTTCTGTTACAAACGAAGAACACCAAAACTTTATAATTTGGAACACCCCATTGATCGAAAAAAAATCATTAGTAAAACTGTCCTCAAAGCAAAATTCTTGATACAGTTCAACTTCATCCTTGTTCGATTCAGCAGTGTCATCCCTACTTTGCCATTCTTCAAACTCATCATCCAGCGAAACCCTTACTGGCAGGCGATTACAGGAACTATTTGTTGAAGCTGCTTGATAGGTGTGATCACTCATACTGTTACCTGGGCCAGATGCATTGTCTAAACAAATTAATTGAAGCAGTTGCTTCGCCAGGTTCAAAACTTCATTTTTTTCTTCAGCACTAAAAGCACGCAAGCTTTTAAACCTAGGGTTAAAAAACAAACCTAGCTTGTGGATGGGTGCAATTGAAAATTTTTCATCCAAACACAGCAAGCAGCGCTTCTTCAAAAAGGAAATCAATGGAGGTCTAAGTAATCTTCTGCTACACTTCGCTTTAGTTTTGTGAACCATTGGCACACTTGATGAATAGTTGGCTGATTTTCAGATTCCAATGCCTTTGTGGCAGATTCAAACGGTTCAAGAAACACCACTAGATTTTCTATCATAGCCAAATCAATTTCTTCAGGTCGTTTTATTTGATTATTTAATTGCAAAATGCTCTTAATTTCTTGGTAACCGTCCAACACAGACTTTAGCATTATCAACGTGGAATTCCACCGCGTTTCTTGGGATTGCTTGGCAGATTTGGATAACTTGTTGTTTAATCCACTACGCTTTAAGTAGGCAACCAAGGTTTTAACTGCATTTACACATTTTTGTAATTCTGACACAAGTTCAAGGGAGTTCTTGTCCGTGGCATCTATCGGATTTACTGTTTTGCTCAGCTGCTCCAACTGCAAAGTGTGCCTTAAAACAGTTGCAATTGTATGACACGCACAAGAAACTCTGTGATAACTGCCTAGAGCTGCCTTTATGTTGCTACCATTGTCGGTAGTAAAGTAGATATGTTTAAACATATCTTGACGGGTAATTTCTAATTCAGCTAGGGCATCAGCGATGGCGTTCAGCAAATTGAGTCCACTTTTGGTTTCTTCTAAAAATTCGAATACAGTTAAAGTGCCACTTTCGAGTTTACTGTTCTCAACAAAATGTGCTGTTATGCAAAGAAAATGCCTCAATTTTATATCTGTCCAAAGGTCTAGGGTCATTCCAACAATTCCATTGCTCTTTATGGCAGTTTTTATTGAATCACTCAATGAAATTTTACACTCAGCAGCTGTTTCCACCAATTTTCGTTTTAATGTATTCCTGCTAGGCAGGGCCGTATCTAGAAAAATATTTCGGGGGGGGGGGTTTGATCTGAGTATCTATTACCGGTACAGTATAAGACGGGTTATACAGGCTACAGTCTAGCATTCCAATGTCGGTAATCATCACGTCATTCCTGAATACTTTCTAATGCACAAATGGATCACAAGTACACAACTGTTTAAAGAACTACTGAAACATATTAATTTGTTCAGCATTGCAAAACCTCTAGAGAACAGTAATCATGCTTTGGCTGCAGCGCCAGCTCTTGATTCTGGGCCAGAAGTATTTGTAGGTGCAACACATTCCTGCACTTGCGTACTGTTCTTTTTAAAATAAGCTTTAACAAATTCTCTTTCCTCTTGCTCGCCATTTCAACGTTGGCATTATATTATATTGCCTTTTTGCCATACGATCATGCTTTTTTTTCTGTACTTGCACTTAAATAGTCGATCCCATTCCGCTATTACGATGCAATAATGTTTAACAAACGCTTTTTGCGGAGAAGTTATGTCGAAATTCAAATGGCGTAAATATTAGTGTCGTAAATGAAAAAACGTTAAAGATGAGGGAGCTTTTGAAACAAAGATTACGGTGTTTTATAAGAACGTCTTGAGCACGCTTTAGATTAGGCTTCGTCAAAAATGGGAGAGGGGGCAGTTTTCCGGTGACTTCTCCTCTGGCTACGCCACTGGCTTCATTAAATCAATACGTGGTTGAGATTGCTTTTTTCACTCTTCATCAATAGGGTGCTGGAAGATAAGGACATAGAAATAAAAAAGAAAAAATGCAATTAAAGATGGATTAATTAAATGGAGGTACGGCAAATGCCCAAGTTTACAACACAAAATTTTCGCGTCTAGGCCGAAGTTTTACAAACTCTTCTACCACTTCCTGAATATCGACTTTAGTATTGCGGTAAATAGAAAGCAGTGCCAGGCCTGTTAATCTTTTTTGGCCCGTCGAATTCCGTAGATAGGTTTTTAACCTTTTCAAGGTTGAAAAGGATCTCTCAGCCGTTGCTGTCGATACAGGCAGAGCAAGCAAAATAGCCAGAAGCGCCTTCAAATTAGGAAATAGATCCCCATTGCATTTCAAGTACGCTTGCGTCAAATCAAAAGGAAAACTCTGGTCTGACTCGGAAACAAGTTTCCATTTTTCCTGCCATATACTAAATTCAGCATGGAACGACCCCGGCTCAGGAAGCAGTTCTTTGTAGAACTCCACACATTTCTTAACGTTGTGAAGATCCTGCTGAGCGTTCAACTTGATTGCATACTTGGGCGTTACCATTTGCAAGTAGGTAACATTATCATTTTTGCTTTCGAACCTTGCCTTTAACTCTTGTAAAAGATGGTCAAGATACGGAACAAAAACCACTCTTCTGTAGTATTCCTCTGCGCTGTTGCTGGAAATATTTCCTCTGTTAGATTGTTGGGTCGTAATTCTCGGCATTGTTATGGGTTCTGCAACTGTTTCATTTAATTCACATGCTCTTTGAAAAATTTTTTCAAATTCTTTATTGGCGTTGGTTCGTATGGCATTTAAACGGCTTATGATTTGTGTAGCGTGTGAGAAACTCTCCAATAAGTTACACGTTGATGACTGAATGTGTTTTGATAAAGACAATGTGTATGACATGAACTCGGACAAAACCATCAGGCATATAACGAACTGACCCTTTGTAATTACATTTACCAACTGATGAGCTTGTTGATCGGCTGAAGAATTGTAAGACATTTCGAGTTCTTGTAGCGTGTTAACAATAGGTATATACATCTTTAGAAAGCGCAGGACTGAATCGTGTCGTTCTACCCAGCGAGTCTCGCTTAATGGAATCAAAGTCGAAAAGTTGGCTGTAGGAAGATGACTAGCAACTTGCTGTTTAAATAATTGCATTCGTTGAGGAGAAGATCTTAAAAATGTGCACGCAGACCCGATGGTTCCTAATGAATTTCGTAGCAATGGCACCGAACAGGATTTTGAAACAGCAAGGTTTAACGAATGAGCACTGCAGTATACGTATAGAGCTTTCGGATACTTTGAAGAAATGTGAGCACGAACTCCATTTAGATATCCACTCATAGCTGCTGCACCATCATAACCTTGTTCGACTTTTTTGTTGGGATCCAAACCAAGTTGAGTGACTTTGTTTAAGATGACTTTTGCTAAACCCACGCCAATTACATCATACACAGGAACAAATTCTAAGAAATCTTCGCATACTTTTTTGGCATCATCATCAAAATAGTGACAACGTAATGTCAGTTGCTCCGTAGATGAAATGTCCGTGGTTTCATCGGCCAAGATGGAGTAGCATTTTGCAGCTTTAATTTTCGAGACCACTGTATTCTTGATTACTTCGCCACAAGCTGCAATAATATCATTTTGAATGCTTGGACTTGTATATAGAGAATTTCTTTCGGCAGTTTCTAAATGTGTTTTTAAAGCGTTGTCCCCAGAATCCACCCGAAACCGCAAAAGGGAACGAAAATTGCCATCGTTTTGAGACGATTTAGCCAAAACGTCGCCAGAATCATTTGTTCCCTTTAAAGAAAGCTTTTGGCGCCCACACAAAATGATGGTTTTAATAATTGGCACAAGTTTAGATCTGTTAATAGCCTCCTGTTGCGTATGGCCGGAAGCGGTCTGTTCGATTATATTAGCTCTCGTGCCTTGAGCAACGGACAAATAATTTTCTGCGCTCACTGTCGCACTCTTATGGTAATGACTCTTTTCATGATCTCGAAACTTCTCCAAGGCGTCTTTCCATTTCGTAAATGGTTGTAACACAAATGATTTTAATAATTGATGTCTTCCTTTACCAGCATGTTCAGAAGAAAATAAAACACACATTTTACAAAAAGCACCTTCAAACTTTTGCGAATACACCAACCACGGATACCGTTTCAGCCAAGTTAACTGAAACTTAAGGTGTCGTTTCGGATCAACAGGAAATTGATACGTTTCTGTGGGCTTCCAAGGAGATAGGAGAAGTATTTTTTTTGTACTATCATTTGGGGATGACCCTATAAACATACCGATATCGTATTGGTCACAGTCATTGTCTGTTGCAGCATTACTAACAGTAGCTCGAGATGTAGAAGCACCATGGCTTTGGCCGATCGTATCGCTGCCTAAAGGCACAATTCGCATGTCCTGTGCAGCATAATTCGTTTCTTCTTCCTCATCATTTTCGTCTAAACTTGAATTTTCAGCCCTTGATCTGCTTTTTTTTGAAAAAAAGTCTGTGATAGGTCTATTGGCTGGTGTTCTTTTCATTATTTTAAAGCATAATAGTATTACTCTAATAAGTCTACGTGGCAAGTAAGATAAGTTGGTCAAACCTTAATTTGGACTGCTAAGTTAAGGTGCCCTGTGCCACCCAATTCGGGGTTTGGGGACGGCTGCTATGTACGGCTATTTTTCCTGCATATATTCACCCCCCAAAAAAAGAAATAAAGTTTTCCTCTCTCTTTTACCATAAACCAGGGGTCGGCAACCTTTTTTTCGCACTGCGGACCGGTTTAGAACTGAATTTTTTTTTTTGCGGCCTGGCCTTCAAAAAACCACAAACATTAGCAACGAAAATTATTAGAATGTGTCCCTCACGTCCAGTCTATTTCATGTAAACTTGCATTATTTCATCAGAAGATGTTAAAAATCGAGCAACCAAGTCTCTTTTTTACAAACGTCTTAAAGAAATTGCGTTAAACGTTAAACGGCTAAAAGATAGCCTACTTCAAAGCAGTTAACCTTCAAAAGAATCCGGGTCGGGGTCGGCAACCTGTAAAATTATACGGTAAGGAACTCCACACGGACTGGCGCCAGCCGCGACCTGGTGGTTGCCGACCACTGCCATAAAGCCTCAAGCTTATCATCAAATCTTAATTTTACTCTATAGGACAGGTAACGACCTAACTCTAATGCGAATGGCTAGTTAATTGCTCCTAAAACTTCAAACTTCCAATCAGCTACTTTCATACTCTCAAACAATTCTCAGTCTTGCTATGCTAGATGAGTGGAAGCATATATATGTTTTAGTTTAGTAGAGGATTCTGCTTGTACACTTGATTATCACGTCACACTACGCTTCTATACTATTGAGGATAAAATTAAGCACTGCGAATCTGCGATGCTGCGAATGGTAATAGCAAGAAATTAATTACAGTTTATTTTAGACACTAGACCCGTATTAAAAAACACACACACACACAAAGAGCTTAAACACACACTTAACTACGCAAAAATATGCACAAGGCTTGTCTTGTGTGACTTCGTGTGATTGCTTGATTGACCGAAATAAAGGTTAAAAGGGCCGCTGCTTTTATACACTTTGGTTTGCTTATTTTTCGTTTTCTTTATGATTCTGCCTGGTTGTGCAACCATGCATAGCTATTCTCATTTCTCAACTTGCATATTTCACTTTTTCGCGTTTTGTTGCATACTCCTTTTTCTGCGCTTTTTTATTTTTGTTTGTTACTTTGATCGTGCTTTGATTAGTTAGTATTGTGAACGTCTGTAACAAAAGTCACGATTAATTAAAAAAATATTTCGGGAGGGTTTGATCCCCCCATATCCCCCCCCTAAATACGGCTTTGCTGCTAGGCAATACGCATTTAGCATCCAATTTGCCATGTTGAGCGCCCACATCAATAGCTGCTTGAACCAAATTAACCATACCAGCACCTTCTACTGACTTCAGTGGTCGCAAATCTCTGCATACAAACTCAACACAAGCCAGATGAAGTTTTTCTTTTGCCGTTCTTGGAGCAGGTGTTTTCTTTTTATAAAATGCTGTTATTGATGATTGCCTAGTGGAAGAAGCACCACCTGCATCTTTGTGGCAACTATTTGCATGCTTAAGTAGATGGCTTGTACCACTGTTAGACATGTGATGCTTGAAAATTTTTTCACATTTTTTGCACTTTACATAACCAACATAATCATTACTTTCTGCGTAGTAAAGAGCTGAAAAGGCAGACCACACTTCACTTTTCTTTTTAGGTTCATCTTTTACCACAATTTTTCTAGAAACGATAAGATGTTCCAGCTGTTTGATCGAATTCATTCTTAATCTACGTAAAATTTTTGTTACCTGGAAGTTAAGAAATAAGCAATACCGGTAATAGAAATAAGCAAGAAATTATAGAAATTTCTGCACAGTAGGCTAATGAATCTCAAAATACTTTCTCCACTGTATTCAGTGTATTGGACCCCCCCTAACATTTTCCATGAATCGACGCGCCCGTTGACCACACCACAACTTGACGGCGATGAATAAACGGTCAGTCAGTCACCGAAGCACGTTGATCGGAAAAATCGGTTACAACACCGAAATTTTCGGAGAAATAGACACTTCGAGTTTGGAAAATTGGAATCGCAAGCATATTTTTGAAAATTGAAATCCGAATAATCAGATCCGGATCCGATCCGGTTTTATTGTAACATGTGGATCCGGATCCGAGAAAAAACAGTGATATCCGGGTGCGGTCCGATCCGCTCCGGATCCGTTGCCACCTCTGCTGGAAGTGCACATGGCAAAACATAGTTCCTACGTCCTTAAACAAAGCCCTACTGCTGTACAGAGTTGACAAACGGATTTTTGGAGTTGCTCATCCCGGTGTTCTAGATATCCCTGCAAGAAGCATTAGCCAAAGACAATGCAAGGATATATCCGCCACTTACCCTTTAAAATATGACCGGCCTAGGATAAATTCAAGGAAAAATCCATGCATAACTCGAGGATATATCATTGATTATTACAATGATATATATCTGGCCAATGAAAAATTAAGCATGATTCGAGGAAGCTGGCTGGCTTACATGCCGAAATTTATCGTTGGCCAAGGTCGAATCAATGATGGCCAACAATATTTCGCTTTCAGTTAACCACAGACTAAAGCCATTGAAAAAACATTATAGACATGCCAATCGTGACGATATTAAAACTGGACATGCAAACGAAGTACCTTAATATGCTGACAACAAACCAAGATAGGCATTTCTATCAAACAAAATTTATTAAAATAGAGCTCAGTGAAAGCCCCCGAAGCAGAGAAAACGAAAGAACATTCGTGTGGCAAACTATATCGTAGATGAATATGAACTTCGTTGAAATTTCTTTCAATCGAAAATCTCATGATATAGCATTGGTGAAAAAAAAATTACAGTATCGTGTCAACCATCGACTGGGATGGGGGCCGAAATAATAAGAACATCAGTTTATTTGAATTAACATAAGTTCAAAAAATCCGTTTTCCAGCTCAGCAGTCATCTGTTTTGGCATCCGGTTCGGCAATGACAGTGTCTGCACTGTCATGGCTGCAGGCATCGCTTCCAGTTCCAGTATCGCCGCTTTGTTTCTCCGACTCGGCTCTCTTATTTCGGCCCCCATCCCAGTCGATGGTTTGGCACCATACAGGGTGGCCGAAAAGTCCCAGGACACTATACCTGTGTTTTTAATAAAACACAGTATTTTATTCAACAAAAAAGAGAACTTTATTGGAAACACAGCAGAAAACAACTAGAGTAATTTAGTGGTCTAGGGGATCAGTATGTTGGCCCTCATTGAGCTTGCACAATTCCATTCGCCTCCATGTTCTTTGTGCCATTTTTTGGAGAGAATTCCTTGATACACTAGCAAAAGCTGCAATAATTGCATGCTTTAGCTGATCAATGGTTTCGTATCTAATACCAGAAACTTGACCTTTAATAAAACCCCATAATGAGTTGTCTGGAGTGATCAAGTCGGGGCTTCGTGGTGGCAAAGCAAAAGAATTTGATCCGCGGCCAATCCATCGATCAGGAAACTGCATTTAGCAGCGCTCTCACTGGAAGTGCAAAATGTGCAGGTGCACCATCTTGCTGTAGCCATACACGATCCTTAATACCAAGTTCTATTAACTTGGGAATGAACCACTTTCTAATCATATTGGCATATGATTCCTGGTTGACATTGCCATTAAAGAAATAAGGACCAATCAAATGTTCAGATGTCATTGCAGCCCAAATCATGACATGAGGAGGATTATTTTCAACTTCTTCTTTGTAAAAAGGGTTTTCTTTAGCCCAGAAATATATGTTTCGACTTTTAGAACTTTTATAAATGGCGCATTCATCGCTGAATATTATCTTTCTGTGATTTCTTGGACCATCAGGAAAGCGATTTAAAAATTTCTCACAGAATTCCTTTCTTCGATCCATATCTTCATCTGACAACTGATTTACCGACATGGGCTTATAAGCTTTGACATCCAAGTCCTTTTTCATATGTTCTATCATGGTAGCCCTTGGTATTCCAAGTTCAGCAGAACGTTTTCTGGTGGATTTCTCGGGAGACTGTTGTAGTGATTCTTGAACACCAGCACACGTTTCCTTTCGTGTTTCAGGCCTGCCACTTCTTGCCTGATCCAGAACGCTACCTGTTTCAAAAACTTTCTTCTCCCACAGATACAGATTACTTCTTGATGGCGCGGGCTTTCCAAATCTTTCTGTGAAAGCATTGCAAATATCTTCCATAGTCATGTCATTCCTGATGCGGTCGTGAACCCAAACAGCAGCAATTAAGCGCTCCTCAACAGTAAATACACTGATGTCACTCATGACCTTAAATAACCTGAAAAAATAAATCAAATAAATTGTTTTAACAACATTAGAATATTAAAACAATCATATTTAACAGCATTAAAATATTAAAAATAGAGTGTCCTGGGACTTTTCGGCCATTATATTTAACAGCATTAAAATATTAAAAATAGAGTGTCCTGGGACTTTACGGCCACCCTGTACAATAGCGATTGCGCTTCCCAATCGACCAGCCTCCACAGTTTTGTGGGAAGTGTGAGCCAAACATTCTGTTGAAACATAGCACTGCATTAAACACTGACACAACTACGCAATCAACATTAGATGGAGCAAAGTATAGAGTTCTATATTTTTTTAACTGAGTAGTCGCCTTAGCAGCAAAATGCTGCTTGTGACGAGGTGACAGTAGTCTTAGATTGCCTAGACCGAATGACCAATATCTTTCCTGATGGGAGCAGGAAGTAACTCCTCTATCGAAGCCCAAACATGTGGCTACTTTCCAAGGGTGCGACAGAGGTCGAGAGAAAAAGAGAAGTGCCGAAGATGGCTCTTCATAGTGTCATGTCTGCTGTGTCACCTGGCTTGCAATATCTTACCTACAGGTCAGCTTACCGGCGCTGCAAGAAGCAGAGCTGCAACGACCGACGCACAGGCAAATGCAAGCATGAGGCTACGCAACAAGGTTGTGAATGAGGTAAGGCGTTGTGGTAGATGTGGGAATTGGAGGTATCATAAAAATAAAGACTATGAGCACTGAGTAGCCTGCAGGAAGTGAGATGGTATAGATAGGAAGCTCGTCATAGAGGCATCCGTAGAAAACTGAAGGTATGGCAATCGGAAAATAACGCAGGTATGAAACCGGTTAAGTTAGGATGGCATGGTGAGAATAGAGTTAAGGAAGTTTGTAGAGGAAAATAGCATCAGTTTTAGCAAACGCATTGATCATGAAAAAAGTGTTTCTTTTAAGTGATTGATATATGAAACACTAAACATTTGTAGCTATAATTTACACAACCAGCAGTTCAATATAACTGAAGAAGCAATTAATTTGAGTCTAGTACAAATAACTTTGGTGAAACTGCGCGTTTATTGAAGAAGATAGGTTAAAGGTCAGTACTCAAGAGACAAATTACGACTCATTTGTATATTATTTGCATACCAATCATTAAATCAGTTGAAGTAAAACTTCTTACTTTGAAAAAATGAGAAAACTGGGCTCTCCCGAAAAGACTTTTTGTTTTTTTTTTCGACCAGCACCTAATTCTGTCCAGGAATATTGTTACGCCAATGATTTTTCCAAGAATAATTTCAAAAACAATCGTACACTCTCACGAAGATCCTGATGCTCAATTTTTTTCCCAATTACTTCCACATTCTGTCAAAACGGTTTATGCAAGCGATTAGAAAAGATTCACGAAAAAACAAAAATAGAAAATACTTACTACTTCGGTTGTATCAATAACTTTGAGAAGTTCTTCTTCCGTTTTTGCTGGAGCAAATGGAATGAAGTTACTGTCAACGCCGAGAGCACATGAGCCATGCAGGCACTCTGACGGCGACATCATTTTAACTTGCATAGTTTCTTTTATCTCTTTTATTTCTAGAGAAATATATTCCATACGCTTTTCCAGGTTGTTAACTGAGCTCCGTAATCCCACAAGCAGGTGTACCATATTTGCAGAATTATCTGACTCCGCAATGCGCCGACGCTTGACTGGAGAGGGTGAAACAGGAGTTGCAAATGTGTTAGATCTGAATAAAACCCAACAGCAAAAGACGATTTCAAATCCGTAATACCAAAACCATTTACCAAAAAAGTAAGAGTTATATACTATTGTACAAACCTAATAAAACATTTAAAAAGTGGGTAGATAGGAACTATACTGAAATCCAGGAAGTATATATATCAAGTAATTTTCTTGAGCCGTTTCGAAGCTATTGTTCTCAATCTAAAATAGGGAGTTGGTTGCTCCATACTCCAGTAGAATGAGGTTAAAGTTATGGTTTAAAAAACGTTCCCACTCGGTTCAAAGCATGTGCTATGCAGAAAGTTGGAAATGACAGCAAGATTATCAACCAATCTAGAATTTTTACCAACCGTTTTGGAGGAGTCATTAGACGAAGGCTAATGCTATCTGATCTCTCAAGAGGCGGCAAATCGTCTTCAATTCCATTAACACTTTCTTCTGCTGCTGACACCATATCACATGCTGATGACGACGACGAAACATCACCCAGCTTATACGCCTAGTCAAGGCAACGCTGATATGTGCCTGAAAACAAATGACGCACAATTTACCTATTTTGAAAATTATTTAGGTATATTCTGTAAATAACTAGAATTAATGTCAAAGCTGAAAGCATATTTACTTCACTAGACCGTGATGCAAAAATAAGTAGCTGCAATACATTCTGTAAGTTCAAAGATCGAAAGCACATCTGTCCCCTTCCCCCAGAGGCGTATAGCATTTATCAAAATTCAGACAGAATAAAGTAAGCATTTTGTCGTAGAAAACTTCGTAGAAAACTTAGGAACAAAAATAGCAAAAAGATATGTTTATAAAAATATTGCAAAATACGAACAGGCCTTAACATTAAATGTAGAATAAAACATTTAGGGGTCATACATTTAAAGTAAAAAGCTTTAGCATGACTTTATGGCATATGGGTCTTATATGGGGCACATGACCATTTCATGATTGATGAAGTTAAAAAATCGCGTTGACTTAAAATTTTCACACATTTTACGTCAAATTGTCTGCTAAGTCACTGATATGATAATTGTGATATACACTCAAAATGCTTAAAAAGTGAAACCAATAAATATTTTGAAAATTGCGGACTTACTTGCTTGGCACAATATTATGCACTTATATTTTTTCCAATTCAGTCCTCTGTCTACTTTTTCTTCAGCCAATTTTCTGATATTTTTCTCTTTTGGAGGCCAATAGCACAGCGTGCTTCCAACCATCCAGCTCTTGTAGACGGCATCGGATGAGCCGTTAGCAAATTTTACGAATAAAAAGTCTTTCATTGCTCTTTCACTGAATTAAGAAAACTTTTGAACGTTATAAAGTATAACTGCACACATACACAACCTGAAAAAAATAAAACTTCTTCAATTTTACAGTTATATACTTCATTAGCGTTACCTTGACTCTAAGATAAGAAGAGAAAAATAAACAACAAACGACGTATTACTTCATGCAAAATAAAAAAAAAACAAGTTTGTGGATTGGTGCGACCACATCTGAATAAATAAGGATGCAGCAAAGCGAAAATTACGCTTAACTTAAGACGAGAATATAAGACTACATGATACGTTCAAATTCCAGTATCCATGACATCATTTTCGAAGTGAAGTAACGAACAGCCACAGTCATCTTTGAAATGAATAGTTACAATATTTATCTTGGTTTTACAATGCATTTTTCTCCAAAACTGAGCTGAAGCTAAGATGAGATCATTTATTTTCATTTTTTTTATAAAATATAACTTTGGTAAAGAGGAAATCTCTCCATGAATATAAAATATGACCTACTCCATATACTTGGCCGATTAATCAAATTGAGAGATCTACACAATAGAATGAATTAATTCCAAAGCAACAAACTTCGATTTGTACGGAAGTAACACTTATTTACTAACATTAATCCCAAAATCGATAACTTCAAAGCAATCGCATATACCATCTACTAAAAAATTTCAACTTTTGAAGAAGGTATCGGTCGTTTAAAAACATCTTTAACATTTAGATATTTACGAACTACTAAGTACTTGCAAGAACCACATTCAATCATGTCACACACTTTCCCAATGTTGTTGTTGAACCGAATAATTGAATCACTGTCACCAGCAATATTTATTAAACAACCAGAAGGAAGATTAGCTTTTTTGTAATGAGTAACAGGAATATCTTGGAAAATCGGCAACTCTATACCATTTTCTGCGACGGAGTAAAATCGGTTGCTTTCTTGTCTTTCATTTTTAAGCTTAGAGCTTTCAACAATGTTAGCATTTTCATGCCATGCATAATATGCTATTTGTTCGAGAGGCTTGTGTCCAAAACATATACGACATTTTAGTAAACCAAGATAGCTCTCAAAACTAAAGCAGCTGACAAAATCCTGGCTTCCATATAAATTAAAATCATTTACCAAATGGATGAAGCCGCGAACATTATAACTTAGAAACCCTTTACCATAAAGCGATGAACAATCTTCACAAATTTCGATAAGAAGCTTTGAACAAAGAGACATATCATCATCATCATCAGTGCTGTCAGATATAAGCAATAGTGGCATGGCTGAAGCAAGTTTTACAAAGTGGCGGTAGTAACATTTGTCCAATAAATCTCGATTTTTTAGTACAACCACGCCAGCATAGAGCAAAAATAAACGAAATTCTGTGGCCTTCCAGTAAGCTAATTCTGACATAGGCCTCATCTTTCTTTTAAATTCGAAAGGGATGAACAACTTCATATCTTTCAAACTGCTATTCATCAGTATAATTGAAGAGTGAGGTAACTTCCCTTTCTTTTGTCAAAAAATTCAACAGCTTTAACTTTATATATACTGGTATATATTTTGAACTTGTATTTACGTGTTTATCTTCCCATCACAAGAAAGCTACACATGCACTTTAATCAGATTGTTCATAAATTTTTTCATTCTTCCGCCTGTCTATCACTCCAAGATGAGGAAAAGCCTTTAAGCAATTTCCCAATCACAATAAATGAACTTAGTGGCTTCATTTCTTTATTGCTGAATGTCAAGTAGGAAAGCTGTGGATACCAATTTTTAAGTCATTGTTTTGATCAGACTCAAAATCTACCGCTCCAGAGGCAGGCGCTCTGTCCACTCAACCATATGATTATTTAGTAAAACCCAGAAGGGATGTTTTCAGAGTTTAGATGTCATTTATTGTACCCAGAGGACGGTACCTAACCCAAAACTTCAAAAAAATCAAATCTTCATTATACTTGCGGAGATACGCCGAAACGTGTAACGAGTGGCGAGGCCCATCTCCACTACTTAGCGCCTGGGCAACACATTCCGAAGAAATGTCGCAACGGTGGCAAGCCGTTGGCAACTGTGTCTGATTTGACCAGCCCGGGAATCGAACCCGGATTCTCCCGCAATGTCTCTGACCACTACGCCATTGTAGCAATGGTGATGCCATTCACAATAAGCGTAACAATAACAAGTTAACTGATAGAAATGTAAGGAGCTGTGGGTTATATCTATTACCTTGGTACTTCTTTCCACCACCAGAGCATTCTTTTCATTGCACCAAGACAACATAAGTGCATGTAATCTAGTGGAAATCCATCTACCATACTCGCACCAAATAAAACAGATTTTCCTTTGTGATGCCTTGCATCAGTTTGCAGCAAAAAACGCTGATCAGATCTTGGCTGACAATTAGTTTTCACAAAACACACATGCTTTGAAGCTAGAGAGGGGTTTTTGATTAGTCTACCGCTTTTAGTGCGGGTTTCATGTGCTTTTCTTGCTTGAGCGTCATCGGCTACGGGAAAGTGATTGTTGAGGTTGGGATTTTGAACTTGGCCCCAGCTGCTTGAACCTGGCGTGAGAGTGACGAAACCGTCATCGTCGAACTCATTTTGTGGCTCTAAATGGTCAAGTAAATGCGCGGCTTTAAGCCTATCAACACTTAAGACGTCAATGCGTTTGCTGAGATCGACAGTGAAATATTTAAGGGCTTTGCTTACAACAAAATAGGGCCCAGTGTTAACACGACTGAAAGCAAACCGGGAATCCCAAGCCAAGCTAAAGGATTGAGAAAAGGAATTTATTTCGAATTAATGTTATTGTCCCCTCCAACTTTGCTTTGCCACAAAGTTAAACATTTCTGGTAGAAATCAGCCGTAACTTTAATTTCAGATATTTCCAGTGGCAGTGGTATCTCGTATAAATCAGCCTTTAGCCATAGCTTTAATTTCAGATATTTCCAATGGCAGTAGTATATTTTAGACCGCATAGTAGGAGAAAGAGTAGAACAGAACATGTTTTATTCGGCAGGTAGAAAATATAGCACACAGTAACACATCACACGTTAAAAATGCGCTACATAATCTAAAGCCGTGGAATGCAGCGCAAGAGCAAAGCTCACCGAGGCAACTACCACCACAAACCTTGAAATCACAATGTGCTATCTTCAAAAATTATCAACGAAAACGAAAAAAACAAAAGCAAAATGCAAAATCATTGAGCAAAATGAGATTACTTATACGCTGAAGCAAACTATTCACAAAAATATATACAAAGTACATACAAAATACACTCCCAAGTTTGGTTTGAACAGAAAGCAATTGTTCAGGGGTTAAACATACTGGTAACGTGAAATGGTTTAATATATATATATTTTTTTTAATCATACTTGTTAATTAGAATCTGTCTACATTCTTTTTTATATCGATAAAATGTGTAAGATTTGATTGTAGGGGTGTAGTGTCGTTGTTAGCTACTTCTTTTAACTGTTTTTAACACGCCTGTTGCTTCGAGCACGTTATAATCGAGAATGCTGAAAAGCCCGCGAACTGTTGCGATGACAACAATCAATACGCACAACGATTCATGCAATTAAAGCTAAAAAGGGTTAAACACTACAATCCTCCCCAAGTTGTTGAAAGAAGCTTTCCCCGTACTGGTATCGAAAATCATGACAAAATAGCAATAAAGCATTAACAATTTGGCAAAGTTCAGCAACTACACGAAGCTCGAATTAACTTGTAAAAACGAACAATACAAACAGTCACATGGCATCAATTAGACAGTACAGCATCATACCAATTAGCAGTACGCAACATATACAAAGAAATAGTTCACTAACAGCACATTGCTTCATACACAATTCTCAAGATACTGCGGCCTGTTTCTACTTCGCTCTGGGTATCTGCGTGGCGGCAAATTATCGGTACGAGTAACGTCATTATTATCACGTGAGAAGCTGTCAGTATCATCATACGGAAAATAACAATCGTTGTCAGACACGTCATTGTAAACATCAGAGTTGGTGTCATTTACTAACTTGAAAAATGAAATGTTCCGAGTGACTTTGTGAGTGCCATGTTTCTGTTGTGCAGTAATCATGGATCCTTTAACTTGTGTGACTGTGTATGGTGTAGGTTTGTACGGTAGCATGAGTTTCCTTTCCTGTTTGACTTTGAGAAGCACGGTGTCTCCTACTTGAAATGAGCGTTGTTTGGCGTTTAATTTCTTGTCAGCGTATGATTTAATTTTGGATTTAGCTGAAGCATCGGCGTTTCTCAGAGCCTGGTGTTGTGAATCTGAAAGTTGTGTCTGAAATTGTGGTAGTGTGGTGTGAATTTGCCGGCCAAAGAATATTTCTCCTGGACTCTTGTTGGTGGTGGAGTGTGGTGTCGCTCGATAGTTCAACAAGAATGTGTGTAAATCGGATTTCCATGATGATTTTTGAGCGTGTGAAATGCGAGTGTCTTTGTTAAGAGTCTTCATGAAGCGCTCGCATTCGGCGTTCGCTTTGGGCCAAAGAGGTGTGATTTTTATATGTCGAAAGCCTAGGCGTTTGGCGAAGAGTTTAAATTCGTGACTGTTAAACGGTGGTCCATTGTCGGATTTCAAAACGCCTGGTATTCCAAACGTACAAAAAAGATGCTCCAGGACTGGGATTACTGAAAAAGCACTAGTCGATTTTACAATTTCAACAAAGGGAAACCTGGAGTATTCATCAATTAGAACCAAAAGATATTCTCCATTTGCATACGGTCCGGAAAAGTCGATACTTAATTCACTCCAGGGTGCAGAGGGTAAAGGTGACATTGTAAGAGGTTCAAGCAATAAATGCAATTCTTAACTGCTTCCTCCACAGCTTTGTCGATGCCAGGGAACCACACTTTTTCTCTAATAAGCTTTTTGGTTTTGACAATGCCTTGATGTCCTGCATGGGCTAAGGCAATAGCTCGATTTCTCAAAGAAAGTGGCATAACAATTTTGTTGCTTTTTAGAATTAAGTCGTTTTTTGTCACAGTAAGCTCATCTCGGATAGGAATAAAACATTTTAATTGGTTGTCCGCACTTTTCATGACATGTTTCCATTTGTTATTGCGAATAGTGTCGGCAAGATTGAGCAAAGTTTGATCAGATTTCACAGCGTCAATGACTTCAGCTGAAGTCAGAGCGACTGGTATTGCGGATGTAGCAATGAGATTGACATACCGTTCCGCCTCTTCGCTGGAGATGTAAGTGGTTTTTGTTCTGACTGGGTGTCGGGACATATAGTCAGCAGGATTATCTTTGCCAGGTCGATAGATAACGGAAAAGTTGTACTGCTGCAGTCGTAAATTCCAACGTTCAATTCTGGCAGGGGGTTTGGACAAAGGGTTTTGAAAGATAAGTTCGAGTGGCTTGTGGTCAGTAACTAAGATAAAGGGCGTTTGGGAACCATACAGATAGAGATGAAAGTGTTCACAACCCCATACTATGGCCAGTGCTTCTCTCTCGGTTTGCGAATACCGCCGTTCCACAGGTGTCAGGCTTCTGCTGGCATACGCTATGATCTTGGGGCTACTGTCGCTAGAGTCTTTTTGTGTAAGCACTGCACCAAGTCCTACTGGGCTTGCGTCGACAATTAGCTCTGTTACTTTGTTGGGGTCGAAGTATGACAAGGCGTCGTGAGCTAAACTGTTTTTCAGAGCGTTCATGGCAGCATCATGTTTTGCTGTCCATTCCCATTTGGCATTTTTGTGGGTGAGCTCTCTTAAGGGTTGAGTGATTGTGGCAAAATTTTTGATGAGTCTTGAACAATAGTTTGCAAGACCAAGCAAACTTCTCACTTCACTTGCTGATTTAGGGGTTTCAGCATGCTTGATGGCATTGACTTTTGCTTCTTGTGCAGCGATGCCTTCTTTTGAGAATGTGAAGCCAAAAAATTCAAGTTGAGTTTTGCCAACTTCACACTTGCGCTTGTTGAGAGTGAGATTATTTTTTTGCAGCTTTTGGAGCACAGCGTGTAAGGCTGTATCGTGTTGATCTTTTGTTGCGCCATACACAATGATGTCGTCGCTGATGTTGAGTGTTCCACTGATACCTTCTAGCGTTTGCTGGATGAGTTTTTGGAAAAGTTCAGCAGCTGAACAAACTCCAAAATTAAGTCGTTTGTAGCGGTATAAACCTTTGTGCGTGGAGAATGTAGTAATGCCACGCTGTCTTCGTCAAGTTCAATTTGATGATATCCCTTATTCAAGTCTAGTTTGGAAAATGTTGTGGCACCATTGAGTGCATGAATGATGTCATCAAGTGTGGGACAGATGTGTCGTTCTCTTTTGATCGCTTTGTTGGGCAGTCTCATATCCACACATATTCTAACTTCTTCAGGATTGTTAGGTTTTGGTGGCGTTACAATAGGAGAAACCCAAGGAGTGGGCCCTTCCACTCTCTCAATGATGTCATGTCGTTCCAGATAGGCTAGTTCAGTTTCTACCTTTTGCCGTAAATGAAAGGGTATACGCCTGTGTGGTATGGCAGCTGGGGTTACAGTGTCGTCAATGTGTAGCTTGGCTTTGTAATTTTTGAGTTTGCCAATACCTTCAAACAATTTGGGATAGTTGTCAAGAATGTTCGTGTTATGAATCATGTCATGTTGTGTGATTTGGTTAGTCATTCTTATCAAATTAAGTTTAACAGCAGTGTTGTAGCTTAACAAACAACCATGTGAACCATGTACAACATAAAACTTATCAACAATAGAATTATCAGCACTTTTAATTTCAGCATTGAATTTACCCAACATTTTCAATGGGCTTGCTGCCCCATAAGTATAAATTTTAATTTTCGCATTAGAAAGAGCACAATTTACCTTGTTGAACGCTGATTCATCTAAAATATTAACTGAGGCACCAGAGTCGATAATAAATGGAATTGAGTGTCCATTGATTGTCAAATCGATGAGAGGGGTGTCCTTGCTTTTTATTTGGCAGACATATATTTGATGATTCTCATCAGTGGAAGACGTTTCATCTTCAGATTGGGAGCTTGTTTCATCATTCGCTGTGGTTGTTCGGATGTGTCGTCTTTTGCTGTCTCGTTTTGCCAGGCAGCATTTTTCAAAATGGTTCTTCTTACCACAGTAATTGCAGGTACAGCCGTAGGCTGGACAAGATTGTTGACCATTGCGATGCGGATAATCTCCTCCGCAAAAATAGCATGGTGTTTTTCGATTGCTTTGTCGTGGCTTGCTTGATGATAGCTTGGTGAAATTGTTGGACTGCGTATTCCTCTTGCTAAAATAGGAGCGATTTGGTCTCGATGCTCTGTTTACGACACAAGTTTCTTTGCTAGGTTTTATCTGATCTTCAATAGATTTAGCTTGTTTTTCCGCTGACTCCATGGCATTTCCCATTTCCAATAGTTTGTTGAGAGTGATATCAGGAGTTTCCAACGCGCGTTGTCGTAGGCGTTTATTACAGCACTTGCTAATAATTTGGCTTTTGACTTCATTATCAACGGAGTGGAAGTTGCATGTTTGTGCTAGCTCACGTAATCTAGCAGAGAACTGGTTAAGCGTTTCGCTTGATTGTTGGACTGCTTCACGAAATTTAAAAATTTCATAATTCGTGTTTTTCTTGGGTATGAAGTAGTTGTTTAATGCTGCTACAGCTTGTTGGTAGTTGTCAGCTTCACCTGTATCTGGTAGGCTAAGAAAAATATCAAATACCCATTCGCCAGCATAATGTAGCAAAGCAGCTCGTTTGACTATATTGTCGGTTATGTTCGCAACAACAAAGTAGTTCTCTAGTCTAAGCAACCATTTTCGCCATCTGCTGCTTGTTGCTGATGGATCGCTTTCCACAAACGGTGCAAGATTGTTAATCTGCACGCTAGTTATGACTGAAGTTTTTACTACGTTTTCTCTGTATCCTCGTCGCCAGTTGTTGTGTCGTTGTTAGCTACTTCTTTTAACTGTTTTTAACACGCCTGTTGCTTATCAACGAAAAAATCATGCAATTAAAGCTAAAAAGGGTTAAACACTACAAGGGGGAATCTGATTCCACATTTTGACTCCAAGAAATTCTATGGATTTCTTTCCACTGTTTTTTCTTACGGAATTAAGATAGTAATTTTGATTAGATTTACTTCTAGTATTATAGTGATGATCTTGTTCGATGGGCAAAAAATAAGGGTCAAATATTTCGGGAAGAGATTGTGTGTGGTACAAGTACATAAATTTGCTTAATTTGAAGTTATAAATATCAGCAATTTTTAAAATGTTTAAGCTTTTACTGTATGTAAAGCATTAATAGAAACGCGATCTTTCCATGTGGATTTGTTAATTATTCGCAGAACTTTGTTTTGAAGAATTTGAATAGGTTTAATTTCAGTTTCTGAAACGCTGCCCCAACCAAGAATTCCGTATAAAATATGTGAATAGAAAAAAGTGTAATATAAAGCTATAAGATTTTGTTTGTTTAGGTAATTTTTCATTTCCGCTATTATGCCAACTCCTTGCGATAGTTTCTTGCGTAAATTAGATATGTGTGGTTTCCAACTTAAATCTTCGTCCAAGAGTATTCCTAAATATTTAATTGAGTAACATCTGTCGATTTTAACTCCTTTGATTTTAACATCAAAATCGAAGGATTCAACGCATTTATTTTTGAACGGTTTTATAAGCAAATACTTTGTTTTAGTGTAATTTAATAATAGTTTATTAGCATTTAACCAGTGTTCTACTTTTACCAATTCTCTGTTAACATTTTCATTTAATTCATTGATTTTCACTTCACATAACATCAAAGCTGTGTCATCTGCGTAGAGTCTAGTTTCAAATTTTGATTCTTTTGGTAAATCGTTGATGTAAATTGAAAAAAGTAATGGACCTAAAATAGAACCTTGAGGTTCACCACAAGTTAAAGTTTGTTGAAGGGAATATGTATTATTGATATGAACAGTTTGTTTCCTATTTGTTAAGTAGCTTCTAATTAAAGTTAAGGAGTTACTTCTAATTCCATATTTTTCTAACTTGTTTAAAAGAATCTTATGATTTACAGTATCAAACGCTTTTGACAGATCTAGTAATATCAAGCAAGTAGGCCTACTGTAATTGCTATCACGTAAATTTTGTAACTTATTTGTAACATCTGAAATAACATAATTAGTTGAATGTTTAGTTCTAAAACCGAACTGTTTTTTTGCTAAAACGTTGTGAGTAGAGAAATGATTGTTTAAACGGTTATAAATTATTTTTTCAAATATTTTGGAAAAATGTGATAAGATCGAAATCGGCCGATAGTTCGTAGTTTTATGAGTAGGCCCACTTTTGTATAAAGGCGTCACTTTAGCAATTTTAAGTCTATTTGGAAACGACCCTCGCAAAATGCATTTGTTAAATAAGTTTGAGAGAAGTGATGATGTAATTTCAGAAGTCATTTTTAGAAACCTAATTGGAATGTTTTCAATGCCAATTGCTTTTTTTTCATTTAGATTCATCAATTAGCGAAAAACTTCAAATTCAGTACAAGGTTCGAAAAAAAAGATTCTGGAGATGATGAAATAAAATTAAGAAGGTTCTTTTCAGAGGAAGTTTCACTAGAAGTAATTTTTGATGCCATGGTTGGGCCTATATTAACAAAAAAATCATTTAATTCGTTGCAGATGTCTTTGCACTCAGTGAGAATCACATTATTATCAGTGACAAGTTTGTTTATTGGATCTTTTTGATTTCGATTTCTTTGCAAGATTTCGTTTATTAGCTTCCATTGTTTTGAAAGATTTTTTTATTCATTTCGATCATATTAGTATAGCATTTCTGTTTAGCAGCTCTCTTTACACTTGTTAATAAGTTACAGTAGTTTTTGTAGTTCTTGATCAAAGATTCGTCATTCTTTTTATAGCATTGCTTAAACATTGCATTTTTTTTCTGAATAGATTTCAAGATGCTTTTGGTTATCCAGGGTTTAGTTTTTAATCGAGTTTCCTTTCTAGTCTGAGGGCGTAAGGGTGCATGTAAATTTACTATCTCGGCAAATCCGTCTAAGAATTTGTCTATTACTTTTTCTGGATCCAATTCATCATCTTGTACGTTGTTTATTGTTGAAACTAATACATTAATATCATTTAAAAAGTTTGTTTCATTAAAGTTTTTCGTATCGCGAGCTAATTTTTTGTCCTGTTTTTTAATTATTGTTTTCTTTCTTAAGCAGCAAAAAGTTGGAAGGTGGTCAGAAATGTCATAAGTAAGAACTCCCCGATTGGATATATTATTTGTCATATTTGAATAAAGGTGATCTAGTAGGGTCGCGGTGCTTTCTGTAATGCGGGTAGGCTTATTAATTAAATTACTGCATCCTTCTGCATATATAGCATTGACATAATTATTTATTTTTGGATTACAGTCATGTTTGAGAAGATCAATGTTAAAATCTCCACTTATAACAAACTCATGCTTACAACTATTTAATCTATTTAAGGTTTGGGTGAATTGATCTTGGAAATCAGTAATGTTACTACCTGGATGCCTATACACTACTCCCAAGATGACGCTTTTTTGATCAGTTAAATTTATCTCAATAAAAATATTTTCAGAGTCACAGAATTTGAATTCAAAATCTTGCCTTCTAGTATACTGTAGTGTATTTAGAACATAAAAAGCAACACCCCCTGTATTAGTGCTTGAATTTGAGGAAACGAAGTTGTAATTTGGAATATGCGATCGAAGTATTTTCTCATCATCTAATTTAGTCTCCGAAATTGCTAATATGTCTGGGCGGTTGCCTGATTCATATATCAATTCTTCTATTGTATGTTTGTTTTTAAGTATTGACCTAACATTAAAATGTAGAATAGTTAAACCAAGATGCTTTTTTGAATATGATAAACAGTTTTTAAACCAGTCAACACTACGATATTTACAGTCATTTTTAATCAATTCGTCTGGGCAAGGTTGATCATTGAGAATCTCTTTTATTTGTTTGGAAGTCACTCCTATATGTTTATGAAGATAGAACATGTTCTTAAATTCAGAATCACATATTTTTTGAAAAGGAATAATATTAGCTAGGCACACTTGACAAATGAAGGTTTCCTTAAATTGCTGGTGAGATAAAATTTGTGCTTTTTCTAATTTTGAACAGCTGTGATGTTACCACCCTAGACAATTGCTACAGTGTAGGAAAGACTGCTGAAAGCTTTTTCTATTACAAGTGATAGATTTAAGCTTTGACTCAGACATTTTTATCAAAAATATGGCTTAATTATACTTCAGACAAGTACGGCACTTAATTTCTGCAAGCGTTTTTTAAATATTTTGTTGTTCATTCTATAGCAACCATAGGCCAAAAGAATAGAAGAAATTGCAGTGTTAGTCTACACATATACTGCGATGTAATTTTTAAATTTCGACGACACAGTTCATCAATTTTTGTAGTGATTATTCAATTGTATGCGCTTTTCTTCCAATTTATTACCGCATTTATCACATGTGTTTTACTTGCGAATTTATAGTTTCTTTTATTATTCCTTCGCGCTTTCCCGATTCTACGAGAGCGTGACGAAGTAATAAAATAAACCAAAGAGACAAATGTTACGGGCCCGTAAAAATAGCCACTTCCTTTCCATCAAATGCAGTCTTATGTTCAGATTTTCAATGGCCTGTTATGGTTGTCACGTGTCTTTCATTGCTGTTTATCATCAAAAAAGCAAAAGCTACGTCGTACTGTCATGGCTCAAGCAATATCCAATTTTCTTCTTTTATATACATCAGTGGTTCTCAAACTGTGTGCCGCGGAGCTTTTCAAAATATTTGAAAATATGCAATTAGTATTTTAATTAGGCATGCGGGAAAGCATGTGAGACTTGAATGCTTGTTATCAATTAGATACCAGTTAATAGGTTGTACGACAATAAGTGGTTCTCAAATTGGATGATTTTATTTTAGTTATATAAAAATGGGTAATTATCTAAATTAGGCTAAACTAAAAATGATATTTAGGACTATTGAAGTGCATTAAACTCTTTGTCTATTTATTTAGGACTAAGTCAGATAATCAAGCATGGAAAAGTATTTGGAAAAAGCTAGTTCATCCAAACAGAAAGAGACAGTTCAGAAAAAGTGCAAGCGTAAATACAAAGAAGATTGCATTCAGTATGGGTTGATTGCTTCGGGACCTGAAGATCACCAACAACCTTTCTGCATTATCTGCAGTAAGGCCCGAACTAACGAGTCGCTTGTTCCAAACAAGCTCATCAGACACATCAAGACCAATCATCCAACATTGAAGGATAAGCCAAAAGAATACTTTGTGAACCTGATGTCACAAACAAACAAACAAAGAATATGGATAGCTACCTCAAGCTGCTGGAAAAAGGAACGATTGCCAGCTACAAAGTGGCTCAGCTGCTGACCAAGCGTAAAAAAGCACATACTGATGCAGAATCAGTTATTGCACCAGCATTAGCCATTGTTGTTGACGAAATCCTTGGAACTGCTGCTGCCGAAAAAGTTCGACGAGTTTCAACAATAAATGATACGATTTCTCGGAGGATAAACGACTTGTCCTTAGATTTAAAAGATCAACTTTGTGAACACTTTGAGAAAGAAGATGAACTGTCTGTATTATGGGCTTTTCAACCAGACGAATCTACGGATAGAACTGGGAAAGCTCATCTACTTGCTTTTGTTAGGTTCATAAAGGACCCAAAATTGATAAATAAATTCTTTTTTTTGCAAAGAATTGGAAGGCACAACTACAGGGGAAGATATATTTAAATTGGTTAATGAAAATGTTTTGCTTTTTAAGTTCACAAACAGACAGCTCAAGTAAAGGTAAAAAGGGAGTATACAGGTTTTACTTTCAAAGTAAGACTTTCTGTTGCTCACTTAGATATGGCTGTGAGGAATTCATCAAAGGTATCCAGGAAAGCATTTCAGTTGGGAAACTGACATTTTAAAGAGCTTCTGTTTTGGAAAAACAATAAATCGCAGGTCGAAGAGAATGAAAAAACTGTTACCTGCGTATCGTTTACATCCTTTTTTAGATAAGGATGGTTTACTCCAAGTTGGAGGACGAATTGGAGAAGCCGATGTTTCAGATAGTATAAAGTACCCAGTGATCCTCCCCAGAAAAAGCAACACAACGACATTGCTGATCAGACATTACCGTGAAAACTGTAATCACGGAGAAAGAGAAATGACCCTAAATCATTTCAGGCAACATGGTTACTGGATAATTGGTGGTTCGGCAGCAGATCTACCTCAAGATTGTTCAAGCGAAGCTCCTCCCTTTACATATAGAGGTGTGGATGTGTTTGGTTCATTCTTGATCACGGATACACGTTCTTTTTTGAAGTGATACGGACTAATCTTCACTTGCCTTTCCAGTTGAGCAGTTCCCTTGGGAAGTATCAATTCTCTTGGGACAAGCAGTTTCATAAATATACTACGACGATTCCTAGCACGCAGAGGACCTATTGGACATTTGCGCTCCGACTGTGGCTTTAACTTTATTGCTGCAAGAAATGAAGTTCGCAAGGAATATGAGCAACTTCATTTGGCTACTGTAAGTGAATTTTTAAACTGTGATAGGTTTTCATTCAAATTTTATGTTTGCAGCTGGACGATGAAGCATTTAGGACTTTGAACAAAACAGAGGCAGCAAGAGCTACGATGGCCAAATCTAAGGCTACGAAATTGTAATAAAATTAATTCATGAAAGAATTATTGTCTCATGTTGGTGTATACTGGTTTGTGCTGATTAAATATATGCGTAAGCGTAGCCAGGGCAGGGGGGCAAGGGGGCCATGCAACTTAAAGTTAAATCAAATTACAAATTATCATTAACAAAGTAGAAACTTGAAAACTTTTTGCACCTCTGGTGTATTTAATCGTTGTTGACTTCGAGCAGTTGTGTTGATGGGGGAAGGGGTCGCGGGCGTGGCTTTACAAATTTTTATACTCTGAAATTTTATAAATATCGCCAAACGCCGGGATTTTTTGCTAAACGTCGAGTGATGTACAGACGACACGCTTTGGTAATTGAAAGGAATAAACGTCCCGTTGAGCGCTCTGCTGTCATAGTACTATGTACAGTTGCACACTGCTGCGAAAACATCTCTTCTTTGATCAAAAAGTTCAATTTACCGATGAGAGTATTCTCCTTAAAATTCCTTAACTGCGCGATGCGTCACAATTACAGTTGAATTATATTCTAGCCTTTCTCCATAAAACTGTATCAGATCAGTAAAATCGCATTTCTCAGTTTTGTAGAATTTTTGTAATAGCGACGAGTGTAGATCACAAATGACAAAATGTCTAATCGAACCCCTAAACATGCAAAATTAGGTACTTTTTTTCTGCAAGGAAACAGGTGTAAAGCGCTAGAGTTGAAGACGATGATGAACTTTTACAAGCGCGGAGTGCTTCTACTGTACGGTTGGAGTTACTTAGTTCTTGATAGTTGAGAAAAATACATGCTATTTAAAACCATCGATTTAGGATATGTTCTAGAAATTCACGCAGAAATCACAGATACCGATAGATATACCGGTAGGCTTTTGACTTCCGAAGGACCTCGTGCTGTATCACTTCATATACCATTCGTGAAAATCATCGAAAGTTTCTGAAGTCATGGCTTCAAGATGACCGGTTTTTCGATTGGTTGGTTTATACACAACTACCTGGTAGTGGTGGTTTATGCAAAACATATAAGCTTATCTTGATGCAAGTGCATCTGACACACGGCAGTCTTATGAACGTTGCTTTTGTCAAAAGACCTTTAGAGATTTACAGAAATTTATGAAGAGGGCTCTTGCTCACAGGGATGCAGCCTACCACAGAGAAGCAGCATTAGCAGCGAAGGATTTTATTAACTCCATGGAAAGTGGCGAAGACATACACCAGTGGCGTAGCGTGACCTGACAGATGAGGCATGCAATTACGATGACGTCATTAGCTTTCTTATTCTATTCAACTTCAAAAATGTACTCATTAGAATTCGTTTAAGCGTATTAGGCAGGCGAAAAATTACCGCACATAACATCAGTTTATATTTTATAAAATACACTGTATGTCAAAAAATTGATTTCAATTCTTTGGTAAATTATCTATTACATTACTTTATCGCCTCATTTCAAGAAGGCTCCTTGACGTCATACAATTGTTGAAACTAAACAACTGCGCTGTAGGGCACACAAATCGAAGATCATAAATGATACAATAATAATAATAACGTTTTAAATACAAAGCTAAATAGATAACTTTTCAGTGTCTGACGCTGTTTATACCGGTACCCTAATCCTTTAATACCCAAGAGTACGTGCGTCAAATGTCCCACAGTGTAGTATTTAGACAGTTTTTGTTAATGATATGGCGCTTGCATTTCTCATGCCCGTGATGGCCTGAATTTTCAGGTTAATGGCTGGTTTCAAAAAGTTCAAGTTTGTTTATTCGTCACCAACCACGACGGATAAAACAAAAACACAGGCATTAGATAAATAACATAAGGATTAGTGACAGGGTGACTTCGAAGGGGCCATGAGGTCTTCGAGTCAGAAGCCACCCTATTGAGTTAGAAAGGAATTCTGCGCACGTTATTCCGATCAATCTGAGAATGTTGTTGAGAATTTCTCGCTACAATGTAATTGAAAATATATATCAACTTTCATCCCATTCATCGAATGTTTACCAGCAGTTGTGAATCAAACCAAATGCCTTTCTAGTGACAATCCACATTTTTTTAAACTAAGTGAACATATTTTGTTACACAAATAGCATAGTTTTTCTTTCTTCAGATAAGTCTGGTATTGCTGAGTCATTTGCACAACTTGGAAGTTTTTCACAGCAGTAGTATCTATTCCACTGCTCCATTAACTAGGCTTTAATAAACAATCTTACCCAGACTGGTACCTGAAAAACATATTTATAGAATATTGGAAAAACAAAACACTGGACATCTATAAGACTCTGTGAAGTTGAAACATACATGTGGCGATAGGCTGCAATATAATTTAAAACTACAGTACTTGATAAATGATATTCTGAAGCTTTTACGCAGTGGTAACAAAACACTACAACAACACCTGTAACTGAACTTACACAGAAAGTTCCAGAAAACTCGTACACCGTACAGTCACTCTATGTATGAAAAGCTATAGATAAACAATACGACGTCCTACAGTACTTCATCCAGGGTTAAATTTTGACAAGTCAATCATTCAATTCACTGCTGAGAATTACCACGAATCAACACCAATTGACCAATGATCAAGGGGAATTAGTGGTTAAAAGTTTAAATTAAAAAGCAGAAGATAATTTTCTATTAACTGGTGTAAAACCACAAAGAAGGACTATTAACATGAGCAATGTAATTTCTGCAGTTTTGACGATAAACCAAGATGTTAAACCTGTGTTATGATTCCAAGGGTAACAGTTGCTGAAGCATAATGAAGCTGATCATTCAAAAATGAGATAAAGGTTTTGATATCTGCATTGCAACTTCAATTACATCAAATCTTTTCACCAACCTAATGAAATAAGCATGGAAACAAAGCTAATCAAAATAATGTCACAGTATTTCTATACTGCTCCATACAGCAGTAGCAACAAATTATAACTAAAGAAATCAGAATTTTAACCAAGTCACAAGCACAGCGTGACCAGCAAACGAAAACACACAGGGCAAACTTATGGTTAAATTGTAAGCAACCAACTTAAGGGTCAAAACCTAATTTGTAACATCATACAAAGCAAATAAGTTAGACAGGAATAAAACTACAGCAAGCCATATAGTGTTGTCTTTAAAAAATAATAAGCAAGGCCGGCAGTACAATTTGTTTGATGTTGAGCTTGCGCTGACCCACTATTTATAAACGCTACAATAAATTCTTGAATTAAAATTTCTTAAGCTAGTTTTGGTTTGTTTACTGATACTTATGTTGGGTCTCATCTAGAGTAAGCCGTCCATGTCTTTTATTGCCTTACACAGACGAGTTAATCTAGACACGGTCGGCTTACTCTAGACGAGACCCACTTACGTTCATCTGTGGGGTAGTTCTGCCAGAATCAAGCTTGAAATGTTAGAGCTGTAAAACTTTTTTGTTTCAACTTTTCAACAATATTACTAGTCGACAAACTTGAAGCTGTGACTTGGGCTTGGTTCATTGTCTCAGTTTGTCTCAGTCTCAGATTGTCTCACATTGTCTCAGATTGGCAGTGTCTATTTTGCTGCAAGTTAACCACAGGTCACACGAAGCCGAGCCAAACTCGATTATTTACCCCAGGTCAGATGAAGTTATCCGTGGGATTACATCTTATTCTATTCTACTGTCTTCACGAACCCGATTGTTAACCCCAGGTCACACGAATTCAAAGTGATCCGAACCCAAGCCACCGAAGCGAAATGAATCGAAGCTGCGACGAGAATTGAACCCAAAACTAGTGCAGCGCTTCCCGTCTATCGCGGCGCTCTATCCACTGAGCTATCGAGAAGTTGTGGCAATTGAGCACAAAACGGCGCTTAAAAACCCACGACGTCACTTACAGCAAAATAGACGTAGAAGCTATTTTGCCGTTGACGGCAAAATAGACACTACCGGTACCTTTAAGATTGATGAAAATTAATTTTACCAAAGTGCTATAAGCTGTAACACTGCACCTACCGGCACCAATATTCTATCCAGTATCTGTACAATGAATCTTAATTTCATTAAAATGATGTTCTTTTATACTGTATGCATTACCGGTACCGATATCTCAGACCCCCTGGTTTGGTAAGTCTACTTACTTCACACAGGTCATGTCCAGCAGACTAACAGCCCCCGCGCTTTTTCTGTCTGCCAACCTTAACCTAACCAAATTTAGCCTTAACCGAACCTGAGGGCTGATACTAGACCTAACCCTTTTGAACCAGCTAAGGTATATATGCAATACCGGTACCCTTAACTAGACCTATTACAACTAAACTCCTGCTTACTTATATTTTGCAGCTTGATCTCAGTCTCACAGCCTATCATTTTTAAACTAGTCTAGCTTATTTACCAGTAGTCTACCATACACAGCAGATCTGTAGTAGACTAGTCTCTACCATACTTTACCGTGTTGAATACCGTATATGATTACTCAGCGCTCACCAGTTACTGCGTCGTCTTACCGCGTAGACCGCATAGGCATGCAATTTGACGATTGCATGCCTTCTTACGTAGTTAGTCGCGTATTTAGCGCCAATCTGCCAATACAACTAGGCCTAGATGCAGAACAAAAAAGCAACTTCGAAAATTGCATGCCTAAGCCTATGTGGTCGTCCGCGGTGATACGCGGCTACTTTTAAGTGTTGCCATATATTAATATTCAAAATGGTCTCCAAAGTTAATGCTTTTCTGACACAAAGAAAGTTCTCAGATTAAAATCGAGACAATTTTTTTAGATATTTTTTCAAAAATATTATTATTAATTTTCTTTGATTGAATGACAATTGGCAAGGCATGCAATGCATGCCTTGCATGCATGGAGAATACGCCCCTGACATACACGCTTGCATGGGCGCTGGACTATGGAAATGCCAAGCGAACAGCAGAAAATAGAAAAATATGGTCTTCTATTGTTGAAACTATTTTTTTCTGTGCTTTGAACAACACCTCTTTGTGCGCACCTATAAAAAAGACTCAAGAAAAATTTGCATTGCTTATATATCTGCTCGTTGCGCTTTATTAAAATTTTCAGTGCGAAAGTTGCGTTGCGCTTTTACTTTTGTATAAACCTCATTGCGGAAGCTGCGTTATGCTTTTATTTTTGTATAAACCTCTTTGCGGAAGTTGCGTTGCGCTATGCCAAAAAAAATTAATTGCGAAAACTTTTACGCTTTGCTGCGCTTCAACCTATTTTTAAAAAATGCCCACCTCTAAATAATTTCGTCTAGAACTCTGACGGGATGTTGAGCTCCCATTCATGTTTCAGCCTGTAACCCATATTCCAAAAAAAAATCGACTGTGGGGATGAGTTGTGTCTCTTTTAAAGTCATACCCAGATAAAAATTATCCTCGGGGTTTTCCTAGGCCATCCTCGACTTATTATCGTTTTTTCCTAGTTTATTCTTGGCTTGGCCAAGTTGGGAAAATATTGGGAAATATCCCTGTGGCATCCTCGATTTATTATAGCGCGTTCTAGGATATATCTGGTTTTATCATGACACGGCCAAGCTAGGAAAACACGAGGAAATGTCTCTGTGGCATCCTCGGTTTATTATAGCGTTTTCAAGGATGTATTTTCTTTATCCTGGTTTTATCATCAGTTCATCACGACCCGGCCAAGTTAGGTAAACACGATGAAATATCTCTGTGGCATCCTCGGTTTATTAAGAAGTGTTCGAGGATATACTGTATATATTTTTTTATCCTGGTTTTGTCATCGTTTTATCACGGCACAGCCAAGTTAGAAAAACGCTAAGAAATATACGATGATTTTCTCGAATTAGTTATTTTTCAAGGATGTCGCTATATTCTGCTTATAACCTATCATTGCCCATTTAAGTAAAAACAAGCTAAAATTGATCACTTTAACGGAAATCATTGCAGTTTGTCAGCAGTGACGTCACAATGGAAACGGCATTTAATTGTTGTTGTAGCCTACTAGTACCATGTTGTTGTTTTATATCAGGATAAGGAAAAAAGTAATCTACTCAGATAACCAATTAAACCGGCCGAGACCTGGATTTCGTAGAGCATGCCATGGCATGCACTTATTCCGTTTGTTCTACATCTGATGCGGATCTCGATCATCTCTGTTATCACAATGATTTTTCATTATTGTTTTGATCAGAGCATAGTCCGTAGGTCAGAGCTAACTTAGATCTAAAAACGCCCACAATTTCAGCTAAGATTTTTTTTTGTGCTTTAGGCTTAGCTTAAGCTAGATATCAGTCCCAGCTCCCAGACCTTCTTAGAGAAAGATTTAATATTTATTGAAACAGAAGAGAAAAGTCTGTTTTGATTTGCTGTCTGTAACCTGTAGGCTAGGCTTGATAATAAATGTAACCTGTAGTAGGCTTGAAAAACAGGGCATTTAAAGTCTCAGTTTTAAAAACGATTTTTTTGACAAAAAAGAAATAATTACAAAGCTACTAGAGCGGAACCGGTAATCTATGGCGGAAATAGTGTTCGAGGCCGCGCTAACTTCGCGCCAAATTTGATCTTTCAAAATCTGAAGCCGGTATTAAAGCTGAGAAGGTGGTGGAATTTGTCTGAAACGTAAAGAAGGTTAGCTAATTCATTTTCTTCACCGCATAAGCAAAGCTCTAGCGAAGATGAAATTTCTGTGAAAGATGCGTAGTTGAGCTTAAGATTTTTAATGTGTGAATAAAATGATATTGGAAAAGACTTATGGTACCAGTAACCGGTCGTAGACAGGTGTAATGGTCTAGTGTAGAGCCCCAGGTTTGATTAGGGTTAGGTTTCGTCGGGATTGGGTTTGGTTAGGATAGATTCAGTGGAGCTTGTATGGAATAAGCCGTGTGTCATCGCAGGGAAGCGTTCCTGTCTAGGAAAAATCTAATTTTAATACTGGCTCTATCCGAACTCTAACCCTTACATATGGTAATCACTTGCACACAAAACTTTTGCAGCTGAATTCCCTTTTGTTTGACAGAAACAATTTGCTGCAACAAGATACAGCTTATTCCAAACATGCCCCGATTCAGTTAGGGTCAGGTTATAGGCTAGGTCAGGGGTCGGCAACCTGCGGCCCGATTCCGGTCCGCCGACACATTCTATCCGGCCCGCGCCCTCTTTTCGAAATTGTGTATTTATCCGGCCCGCGACTTCTACGTAGTTTTTATTTCAGCGTCGCAAACTGACGTTTGGCGAATACTATTTAATTGAGCTGACACCACACTTCTAAACAATTGCATGACGCAAAAAGAGATTAAAGACCTGTTGGAAAAGAAAAAAAAAAAAAAATTAGGGCATCGTCACGCATCAAGCACTTCGCACCTCTACTATAAAAACACGGAGAACGAGCGTTTTAGTTACAATCCTTTTAATAACGTATTTGTTTGCCACTGAGCACAGTGAGCAGTTTCCTTTAATAATAAGTGAATTTCTGTTTTGTTTTTAGCTAATGACAAGATAACATAGCCCTTGTATCTCCAGATACACTTTCAGCGTATCTCCAGACTTGGAGGCTGAAGCTCAGCCACACTAAGACGGTGACGACGGCCTTTCATTTAAACAACCGAGAGGCGAAACGTGAGCTCAAAATCTTCAACAACGGCAAACTATTGCCATACTGTTCAACTCCAACCTACCTTGGTGTAAAGCTGGACAGGTCGCTCACTTTTCGTCATCACCTAGAAGCATTGCGCAAGAAACTTTCCACTCGCGTCACACTGTTGAAGCGACTTGCAGGCTCGGGATGGGGTGCAGGAGCCAAAACATTGCGAACAGCCGCCTTGTCCCTGGTTTACTCCACAGCTGAGTACTGCGCACCTGTTTGGTGTCGTAGTGCTCACACTCGGCTAATTGACAGTGTTTTAAATGACGCCTTGCGCATTGTCACTGGATACCTGCGACCCACTCCAACGGACTACTTGCCAATCCTCGCAGGCATCCAGCCAGCTGAGCTTCGCCGTCGAGGAGCGACACTCTCCCTGGCTAACCGCGCCACCCTTAACCCTGATCATATTCTACATGAGCAGCTGGTCGGGAAACAAAATGCGCACCAGGGAAGGCTCAAATCAAGACGCCCGTTTGTACCCGCTGCACAGAAACTACTAGATAGTCTGACCAAATCAGACATTCGCGCAGCGCAATGGATGGATTATGTATGGAACATGGAGTACTTGAAAAGTGCATCAAGGCTTCATGCTTTGATTCCCAGGGCCAGTCCTAAGCCTCTTGGAATGGGTTTGCCCAGAACATCTTGGGTAAAACTGAATCGTCTGCGGACTGGCGTAGGGCGATTCCATTCATCCATGTACAAATGGGGTGCTGCTCCTTCACCGAATTGTGAGTGTGGTGCCTCTGAGCAAACTGCAAACCACATCATTTCTACATGCCCCCTACATCGTGCACCAAAAGGAATACAAGATCTGTTGGCCCTGGATGATGACACCCGACGCTGGCTTAAAATCAATGCCGTCAACATCTAAACCGTCGGAAGAGGATGCCCAACCACACGACGACGATAGCCTTTGTAATTAACTTAGCAGTCTTAAAATGTTATTAAAACGTAGAAAAGTTGATGAGGAATTCAGAACGTTTAAAGAAGAGTGGGAAAACAATTTCTTTTTTGTAAATCACCATGGAAGACCTACTTGTTTGATTTGCAACGAATCTATTGCTGTCAATAAAGAGTACAATATCAAGCGTCATTACGAAACAAAGCACATAAGTTTTTCTGAGCTAGTGGGTCAAGCAAGAAAAGACAAACTTGATCGACTAAAAAAAGTCTAAAAAAGCAAAGTTCTGCATTCCAAAAAATTGGACTAAACAGGAAAATAATACTCATGCTAGCTACAAAGTGGTTAAGTTATTTTGACTTCTTACCTTACCTAAACTTTCAATAACAAACACAATATCAACAGTTTTTGTGTATTTTTTTGTCCAGATTTAGTGGAAACCCTATTATGGCCCGCGGCCAATTCTTGAGCTTGATTTTGGCCCGGCAGCATCAAAAGGTTGCCGACCCCTGGGCTAGGTTAAGGTAGTAGGTTATGTTAAAGTTGGCTGACAGAAAAATATGGAGCCGATACTGCGATACTAGACAGTAGACGTTACCTGACTAATTCAAATACTGGTACCCTAAACAGAAAATTTGGGTTTGTGTTTATACTGCTTGTGAGCCTAAGCCTACTGGTGCATTTCATGTTAATACTGTATTGATTGTATGTTTGTATATAATTTTATTCATAATTTTGTAGTAAGTCTGCTGTGGTACGTTAATCCAGTAGACATAAGATTGGTTCTAATGATTAATGTTGATGCTGTTAATCAAACAGATTATTGCTCCAGCTTTGATAGTGGATAATGTGCCTTAGGTTGCTTTGTTTTGGGAAAGACTCTTAATACTGGTTTTTATTGAACTTAGTTAGATAAAATTAATTGGTAAGCGTATGACCCAATTTAGTCCCTTTTGTTCTGATACTGCTGGTATGTGGTTTAGCTTTCGATGCAAAATCTATTAAAAAAATCAACTAATGAAGCAAATTAATATTTCATGGCAAACCAGCTGAGCATCCTAACTTTAATTTATGTTTTTGTAGTACCGGTATATACATTCAGTATTGTACACAATAGGCCTATACCACAATATTAGTTTTTATTATTATTTGTTGTAAAATTAATGCATAAATGCCTCATAACCAACGAAAGAAAATTTATTATAAACCGTACAGTCAACTGTCGAGACAACAGCAGTGGTTGCGTAGGAGGAAACATGCTATTAGATCAAATCACATTGGTGCTCGTGTAACTGTTAATAATGTACGATCTCAAACAAATGATGAATTAGATGATTCTATGAATATCATGTCAGAGCAGCAGCTAGTTGAAGACGAAGAGGAGTCCAGTCATACTCATAGTGGCGAAGACGATGAAATATTGCAAGAATGTTCTGCAGCTTCTACAAGTTTAGAAGCAGAGCACTTACAAACTGATAATATACCTGTTACAAATTCATCTCAAGCCTTTCATACTGGCATAAAGCAGATGATTACTACTTGGGCATTAAATGAAGTAAGAGTTCCCAAGTCATCTATATCAAGGCTACTTAAAGGTTTGCATTCAATCCACAGTGAATTGCCCAAGTCTTTCAAAACATTGCTGCCTAGCCCCAAACTTACTTATAAGCCTATGCTTGCTGGCAAATACGTATATTTTCCTAATTGGCTTTCAGTATTACCAAATGCCTTGATCTATTTCTATGGTCATTTGTGTAATGTTGAGTTTTTCTTGCTCATTAATGTTGATGGTCTTCCTTTATTTGGACACTCCCCTAACTACAAGCTATACCCAATTTTGGTTAGCATATATAGATGTAAAATGAGACCAATATGTGTTGGTGTATATTGCACCGAAAAATCATCAAACAGAGAAATGCCACCTGCAGAGATTTTATTGCAGGACTTTTTATGGGATTTAATTCAACTTCGATCTACTGGCATTAGCTGCAATAATGTGAATTTTCGATTAGGAAACAATGGTATTTATGTTTGTGATGCTCCAGCACGCAGTTTTCTCAAGTAGATTAAATCGCATTCGGGATACAGCAGCTGCGAACGATGTGTTATTACAGGAGAACGCTCAATTTATCACGCTATGAGGTACGTCACACTTATTTCATTGTCATAACTCATAACTACCCTAACTTTGCAGTTTTTGCTCATTTTCCACTTCCACCTTTTTAATACGGCTTTTCGCTCATAATTTCGCCGTACTCCTAATGCGGATTGCAACCTTACCTTTGCTCCACTATTGCAAACGACGCAGACAAAAGGGGGCAAACGACTCTTTTCCGTTTCTACGCACCTTTCTCCACCGGTTCTCCTAGAGACTGATCACCTCTCGGAAAACTACCACGCATCAGGTAGGCCACTTTCGGAAGACTAATCACTTTCCGGGAAGCAGGTCGACCTCTTTTTTTTCTTGTCTTAATCAACACGCGTCATACAGCTCCATGCGAACTCACTATTACGTGATTTCATTTCATCATACGTCATTCACTCGCGTACGCATCATTCCCGTTTCACCGTGCCTCTGACACTTACCCTACAACGCTCTGCTGCACTGACGATATGCCGCCATTTTTGCCTAGGTGATTCTGGATCCCGATATTTTTTCAAATTATTTTTCTTATTGGGGTATTATTTAGTCACGTTCACCGCCAGATGAAAATGTTCGATCGCCGCTGGTTAATTTTTTTTAGTTAACTTGTTTTTTTGTTTTACTTGTTAGTTACTTTAGTTAACTCATTTTCTTGTTTTACTTTAAAAACAAAGTTTTATATTTGGGCCTTGCTTGTATACCCGCGTGCCCGCCCTTTACCTGTTTTTTTTTCGCCGACGCAGTGGAGAGCCACACTCCTCTTTCAAAACAGAGGGTTCACGATGCCCCCTTAAGCTATGTTGTTTGATGCTGAAACACTATGTTGTTTGATGCTGAAAAAGAAATCGCCTTGAACGAATCGTAAATTTTGTTGCAAGTGTTTATGCCCTGATATTTTTGAGGGTTTATTTAAAGCAAATGCAATATTTTAAGGGATCTTCTGTTATTCTTCAATCAACAAGACCAAACACTGATGTGCGAAGCCATGAAAAAGTGCTTTTTGAAACATGCTACAGCAAGGGTGGGAAACCTGCGGCCCGCATAAGTTTTGAATGTGGCCCGCGTCAAAACTATGATAAGTGAACAACAAATTGGTAGAATAGAAAACGTTGAGATTTCTTACAAACTGTTTCACATTCTACTACATGCTGTTTATGTGGCATAAAAAACGCGCAAAAGTCCCTGATTTTTGCGGTAAAAAACTACTCAGCATGAGTGCATAATAGATTTGTGACGTAATATTATGCATTTTTAAGACAAAACTTTCAAATTGAGAGTGAATGTGGCCCGATGAAAATATCATGCAATCAATGCGGCCCGCTATGCTTTGCCGGTTACCCACCCCTGTGCTACAGCAATAGCATGGTTGAATCCCCCGAACGTTGCAGTTAGTGTCTTTGTGATAATCTTCGTTTTCCACTTTCTACTGTTCTCGCATGGAGCAATCTTTGCCATCGCAGGTCCGCACTCACGAAATGTTGTGGATATAGGGGCCATTGTTCTTTTCCGGGAGAAGCAAATGTGCAACCTACTTGCAGTATGGTGATGCGCGATTTGCGAGGTCCATTGACAATCACAACCGTACTTGTGAACGTCGAACAAGTACTTGCGAACAATAAATTGTCAACAGTCGTGGAGGGGAAGAAAATGCGCAATCAGCATTGGTATCATCAGTAAAATGCAAGCTGACAAACGAATGAAAGGCTCGGTACTACCTCACGAATGAGATATGACAAACGAATGAGAGGCTATCTAGGCTACTAGGTTCACTTTTTAAAAATACCCATCATACCCTGGGGGCGTCACCCCCCTGTTTGTCGCAACATGTACGCCACTGCTAGGTAGTCAATGAGGGACTTTTTCATGTTCCATGAATACATTTCAACTTGCAATTTGCTTAATAAAAAATAAGCGGAAGCTTACTGTCTTGATTGTCTGGCGGAGAAGCAGCTAATTCACAAATTTCGCCTTAACTCAATTTCTGTTGCAGCTAGCCTATGTAGTATATATTCCTTTAAACCTTGGATAGGAACATGGGGTTTCTGCAAATTTTAACTCTAGCATACAGGGTTTTTAAGTTGTAGCGACTTTTCAGTTTTCGGGTGGCGCACAACTTCCCAAAAATTTCAATCAAGGGGTAGAACTTCAAACAATTGGGAAATGTTTTGCAGATGTTGAAGTTGACGGGTTTCCACTTTAAAAAATGCCCAGGCAAGTTTGAAATCGAAATTCGCCAAAAATGTAACCCAAGCCTATGTAGGCTGCACAAATACTAGGTCCCTACCCCTAAGTGTATTTCTAATAACTTAAGTAATGCCCGGTAAATGTCTCACTCCTAGGCTTGTCTGTCAGGCCTATCAAACTTTTGCCAATAATTTATTAGGCCTATAGTAGTACCGCACGATGCATTGTTTAAACTTGTGTTTTTTACGTTTTTGTTGGTTTCACTTGTAGGCTAAAACGCGACTTTTCGCTTTCGCATAAAATAAACTTGTTTGATTTGTTTATTGCAATAAAAAAGCGACAAGACACTCGTTTTTTACTAGGAAAATGAGAAGACATGCAGTGATCAAGAAATAAGCCGATAACCAACTGTATGGATTGCATTATGAATGAAAGTGGTAAGTTAGGCAAACCAAAATGAATCAAAAATATTATGATGATAACCTGTTTATATGATGCATTCTCAAGTGAATTAAATGCGTTTATCACGTATCGATGTTCAATTAAATTAATGCTAAAAAATTAAACCTTTAGATTTGTAAGATAGTTTGGATTTATCGATTACCGTTATCGCTTTTGTTATATATTTTGTTATCGCCGATAAATAAACGCGATAAACGATTTTTTATGCACGCAGTGTTTAAACTTCAAAGTTAGTGAGTTGGCGCTATGGAAAAAACACGGTATCCATTAACACTTGGCGAATTTTTAAAAATTATTTCATTGTTCAGCTTAATTTCACGAGAGTCCGTGAACTGCTCTCTTTTCTAGGAATGGCTAGAAAAAACATTTTTGCAATTCGACTTACAAAAAAAAACTTAAAATTTACCGCAACATTTATCGGAGAAATTTATCGGCGATAATTTATTGATTATCGGTATCGCCCTGGGCTTTTTTGAAGTTATCGATTATCGTTATCGCTTTAGTACAGAAAGATTTATGCAAATGACCAGCACCTGGAGAAGCAAAATAAATGCACACAACATAATTCAACGTAATTTGATCAGACATATACAGAATAACGAATACACAATAAAGAACTATATACAAATACACAACAAAGAATGCACAGGGATCTCTCCTCGTGACAGCTGTTTCGCCCAATGGGGTTCATCAGACGAGTCACGAGATCACTGTGCGGCGAAAATACAACACATCAATATACCAAGACAATTTAAAAGCCAACTACGTCAGCAGAGCACGCGAAAACAACGCATGGTGAATGACGTCACGCCTTTTCTGAAGTATGCGGTAATAGAAAATTACAAAGAATTTGGCCAATCACAAGCGCTATGGGAAGGCAAAGCCGACGGGCTTGAAATCCATCAAGCCACATGATGATTTCGGTATTGTGTATTCGTTATTGTGTATATGTCTGATCAAATTACGTTGAATTATGTTGTGTGCATTTATTTTGCTTCTCCAGGTGCTAGTCATTTGCTTAATTGTGTCATTTGATGACGTAGGTTTGACGTGAGTGTGATACTCCATTCGCAGGGTGACGCCTGCCCTTCCTTTTCTTAGAAAGGTTTATCGTGCCCATCACTGGTTGTGGCATTGTCAAGCTGATCGAAAACAACCACATCATGTAAACACTAAACAGCTCGCAGGTTAATTGACACAATTCAATAACGCAAAAAGTTATGACAGTATTTAGCGCGATTGTATTTGATCTTCAACACGTACAAGTTAGCTTGTTTGAGAAACTGCTGTTTTTTGCCTAGTTTAACCAAAGCAATCCGACAGAAAAATTATAGGTTGTTCAGTAATGGATCGACTAAAATTAAGCTTACCGAGCCGGAGTAAAATTACTAAAACCTCTAAATCGGAGTCTGGAAGTAACCATTAGATGGATTAACATTTTGCAATAACTCGCCGATTACGCATATCGCGATAAAACACTGTCAATCATAAGACCAAGGAGAAAAACAGTAGCAATCAATCGGAATAGAAATTAAAAATACAACAGTTTGATTCAAAATCTAATACGTAAATTGTATGCTAAAACTAAGGAAGAATTACACTGACACCTTTGCTATGAAAATAGTTGATTCGGTAAACAACCAAATAAAAATGAGTAGCTTCTTCAAAAAAAGCAAACAGCATCAGAAAATGTTAAAAGAGGAGAAAGCATACAAGTAGAATGTAAAACAAGGCATAACAGAAGTATAAAGCATTTTATGTAAACAATATCTACGTTATGAGCAATAGCATCAGTAACTTTATTACAAATCAAAAACGATCTCAACGTCTGTGAAGCGCTGCACCGGGTCAATTTCCGAAATTCTCCATTGGTTTTACCACCTCATCCATTTATTGAAACTATAAAAACAATTGGAAACACTATTGTGAAAACTGTTTTATGTTTGTTACGTTTAGGCTTAAGTGCATACCTCCAACCATGTAGAGAGATTCAATATTTCCGCTCAAGTCCAAAAACAACCAAAGCGTTTTCAGTAGATCGCAACAGCACAGTCGCCCTTCGGCAGTGTTATTCACACTATAAGCTAGGAAGCCATCATTGCCATATGTAATCGCCAATAAATCGCCATCATGTAAGCGAGAAAAAATCTGAAAGCAAGGTAAAGCATGCCATATACAAACGTACTACATACAGATCAAATTATTCCAGTAAGCAGCTTATAATTGGGTAATGTGTGCTCAGTCTGTGTTTTTTTTTTCGGACATTTTCCGAATTTTTTCCTTAATGTCCGAAATATTTGGGAGTCACTTCGGACAAAGTGTCCGAAAAACTTTTGCTTATAGCACAATTGCACGGGCATGTAACGGCTCCATGCTCATTAAATTTACTAACATTTTGCGAGTTTCTTTTTGCAACTAAACCGTTGCCACTGTAACGTTCTAATCGAGTTGTTTGCAACATGCGTGCTTATTGCAAAATTCTCACTTGTTAGCAAGAAGAAACCGTTTTTGCGTTTTACTATATTTGGGAATTATGTCCAGACGTTTAGAACCCTTGTGGCTACTGCGATATCGCGCAAGGGCTTCGTGATTTGGACTCCCTCGAGACTTTAATGACAACTTCAAACAATTTGCTGCTTTTGATATTTTGAGTCAAGTTGTGAAATATTGAGCTAAAATAGATTTTTGGAAAATGAGGGTAATTATTGCGTCTTCGGAAGAAAGTAATTTAAAAAAGATCATTTTCGTATAAAATCGGTTCCTTCAATCAAGGTCATCGAAGTTTCGGGAGAAATCAGGATCATCGAATTTTAACAGCTCAGATGGCCGAGTGGTAAGAGCGTCCACCTCGGGAACTGTAGATTTGGGTTTGATTCCGAGTCGGGTCAAACCAATGACTTTAAAATTGGTATTCACCAGCTTCCCTGCTTGACGTTCAGCATTAAAGGGACAGTGTGAAGAACAAGCGGGCAAGTTTACTTGTTATGCCGTTAGGAAAGGCACTTAGGAAAAAAACTAAACGTGGTTAAAGTTTCGTTTTCAAAACTAGTCTCGTGTTTTTCTGAAATGCAGTAGCTTAATTATTAACATTTGATTTAGTAAACTTGTAAATCATTCGTTCATAAATCTTACCGAAAAAATTTTTAAATGTCCGAAATTTTTTGAGCAATTTCGGACATTTGTCCGAATTTTTACAGCAAAAAAATAAACCCAGTGCTCAGTACTCACCCCCCAAATATGCACTGTACTGCATTTTTCATAACAAGAGTTTACCTACTAGCGGGTTTCTGCCTACTACGTGTGAATCTTGACAAATTTGAACCTCAGTCCTCGCAAAAAATTAGCGAGTCGAAATTAAAAGCGACGATTACCGTTAGGGATGTGCCGGATACCGGATATCCGGCGCTTTTTGAGGTATCCGGCCGGACAGTGTTTCTCTATCTGGCCGGATAACGGATATTTCTAAAGCCCAGGGAAATTGCGTGCAGTAGATTTGGTAAAAATAAAATTTACCTTTTCGATCTATGTGAAAAAACTAGATGCAAGTTCGAAAACTTTAATTTTGCTTCACTCTCTACGAAAAGTAGAACCGAGTCTAAACCTTAGGCTACTTTTTGAAATTTAGTTAAGTTTTTTTCGTTTGGCGCTGTGAGTTTTGTCATCAGGAAAGCCACGAGCGGCCGACACAGGTGCCAATTTTTTCACGAAGGCAAACAGCAGGGGGAGAGAATTTTTATAGAAACTTTAGTTTTCTCTTTAATTCAATGTCCTTAGTACATCAATCGGCTGTTTGCGTTAAAGTTTCACGTAATTTACCCATCATTGCAGATATACCGCAGGATCGATTTTTCTAGTAACTTCATTGTGATATGGTATTCATCAACTACAAACCTTGCGTTTTTCAGACCCGGTAGCTTTGATGACAGCGCAAAACATGTGCAAATTCAAATTCAAACTTGCCCTTTACCGACCGCTTAGCGTAGTGGTTCAAGACATCGCTATCGGCGTGGGAAGCATGCCACTGGAAATTGTGCTGCACAGATGGGCTCCGTTACATGCTTTGGCGTTATACCGCTTTGTATAACGAAGGTTTCATTTTGTTTGAAGTTAATCAAAAAGCAAACAAGCACAAAACCGCCAAATCAACACAGTGTGTAGTAATTGGTGACTCGATTGCTTTACTCGTAAAATCACGCCGCTGACGCAAGCCACACGCTTGATAGAGTTTTCGTCTCGCTTTATGCATAGCATGAGCGCAAAATTTCGTCAAAACAACGCTAAGATTTTGCGCTGTTACATTTTGGAACTGTTTCAACTTCTGTGCAATGTGCATTAGGGTGGGCCAAAAAAAAAACAACTTTTTTTGAGAAGTTATGCTACAAACGCTTTTTCCCGTTACACTTTATTAAAAAATCACCCCTGCAAGATTTCAGCGAAAAATATTATCGTTTATCCTACGCGCAATTCGTTTTAAATTTTTAACTAGTTTTTTCGAAAATTTGAGTGATGATCAGAATAATTTACAAGATTTGCACATCATCAAACTCGAATATAACTATTGCTGCGGTATTTAGATGATTACTTGGGGGATTTCCCAAGTGCTTACCCATTGGGTTAACAATTAGGAAACAATCTTTGTGTCCCCACATGAAAAACTTACAGTATAGAGCAATTGTCTTCGCATAAACCAAACTTTTTGCAACTGTTTTAAAACAGCAAGTTGAAATATTGGGGAATCCCCTAATCATCAAAATTGGTTAATAATTGAAAACGAATTGCGCATGGAGTAAACGATATTTCTCGCTGAAATTTTGCAGGGGTGATTCTTTAATGAAGTGTCACGGGAAAAAGCGTTTGCAGCATAACTTCTCAAAAAGTGTTTTTCTGGCCCACCCTAATGTGCATGCAGTCAACTTCTAATATAATAATAATGAAAAACATCCCGGAGGCTAGACATATGTCGCCCCCTTCGGTATCACACCCGAGGAAGCACTGCTCCCGCGGAATAGACAACTATGTCGGCCGACCGACTTGGCGTCCGATTTTCGGCACACTCTTGACCAAAATCCACACTTTTAACTTAATTCTTCGTACCCAAAAAATAAAGCCCGGCGCTGAAAACGTGCTGCTGCACAAACGTAGTGTCATGGATCGGAGTTGAGTCAAAAGCGATCAGTAAGATGGTCATTATATGAACTGAGCTCCTGCCGCTCGACCGCGTAGCCAATTTGGCCAACTTAGATAAAATAATGTCCCGATGTCCCTAATTTTTACTGACGCAATGCTTTTGAAAGTTTTCTGTGTATCACGTGATCTCATGCAATAGTTTCATGGCTCGCTTGTCGAGCAAAACGATAGCGTCGACAAAAACCATCAAAATATTAATTTTGGCGTAGTGCTACTATCCGGCATCCGGCCGGATAGTGACGCGTGGCCGGATACCGAGTATCCGGCAAATTAAACTTGCCGGATATCCGGAACTCGGCTATCCGGCAAATTTGCCATCCGGTACATCCCTAGTTACCGTAGTAATGTAAATCCCACCATTTCAACTTTCCAATATTCTTCTCTATCTAAGAGTTTGTTTGCATCGTTTGGAAGGTTATCAACGTCGAGTGTCGAAGGTTCACAGGATGTAACACCGACGAACGTGAATGGTTTGTCTTGTGTATCTACTATTTTGAAGTAGATTGTTTGGCCAGTTACGATTGGTGCACCTGGAAACGTCCCAATTGAATGTGAAGATTGATTACGAAAATCTAATGACTCAAGAGCTAAGTTAGTCAGCATCAAAAAGAATTCTCAAGCCGGAAAACAACTAACGTAACATGCAAGTAATAACTGCAAGGACTAAAATGCAGGATTAGCCAACAGGCTTTGCTTGCAATACCACGGATTAAGGTGAAGTATTCATCCAAGACAAACGATGGTAAAGATGAAAAAGACAAAGATACACTTCTGCAAAATTTAACCATGCAGTGATTCTTAAACTGGGTTCGGTAAAACTGCAACAGAGATTCGGCAGATATCAGAAAAAGTTTACGAAAATACAGTTATCACCCTATGTGTATATTGTGGCAACCTTGATGTCTACTGTCTAAGCTTTATCGATATATCTGTGGTCGTATTGTAATGCACCATACGATTGCTTCCTACACAGCCATGTAAGTTTGACGTAGGCCTTCGTCATAGTCTCCTACAGTTTGATAGCTTATGTAAATTTCGGACTAAAAGTCATTTTGTGTTTTGAGCGAACCCACCAAGAGATGTATTGAATTGTTTTAAACTGTATTTTCGTATGGAATTCATGTTTTGTTTTACTGAAAAAGACTTCATGTGCAAGCCAGACTTTATGTGCATACGAGCAAGCCAGATCTGGGGCGTACGAAAATTTTTTTCTAATTAAAGGTTCCAAAAAAGCTGGTCACAAACTCAAAATACGCCGCTGCTATGCAACAATGTGATGCAATTGCACGAAACATTTCGTGAAGACCGAAACTGAAGTAGAGTGATAAATATTTGAAAATTAAATAACTGCACTTATAGAACTTAAAGGCATTTTATAACTTCAGAGATCCTAGATTCCTAAATAAGCAAGTTTGGAACTCTTTTCACGGGTACGTTATATTCAGTGCTTACCTGAAAAAACGACGCAGCTTTCGGTCACACTTTTAATTCTCATCGCGTAATTAAGATCTGCAAGGCTAGCGCCAGATCCACACTTGCTTGAAAATTGGCCGAGTTCTAAGGAGTTGAGAGAAAAATTATAGACCTCCATTAACTGGTTTAGTACCTGGCCTCGAGGGGTGGCCAACACAGAATCTACAAATAATTACACTGTCTTGAAAAGCAACAAAAAGCTTGGAATGCAATAAACATTGGACGAAAATGACTTAAAGAGAAAAATTTAGTCGCAATAGTTTTCAAAACTGGACGTTTCGACAATACAGATACATTCAGCTGTCATCTTTCAGTTTTGTACTACCTTGCTTACACTGCTGATGATGACAGCTGAATCTACGATGTCGAAACGACCAATTAATTACTGTGGCATTATTTTGCCGTTATAAAAAAAAAAAATAATCGTACCTGCATTAGTTCCAACACGCCAGATTACCCGACACTTTTTTAAAATCAAATGCAATTCGCGCGTGAAACAGGTCATTCATTTCAAAACAAAATAAATCTAAAGCACAAAGCCTCGCCTATATTCCAGAAATTTAAAATTCTTGGTCGAGTTATCACAACAAAGTCGAAACAGCATATGTCATGTCAAGGAAGTAGAGTAAACTTTTAAACTTGCCTTGTCTTTTTTTCTGATAAGCATGTAAAAAGAATAAGCAAAATTGTTAGATTCCTCAATAAGACAGACCTTGCAAGGTCACCTGTTGAGGATCTTTTCGTGACATTTTCGACTTTTCTAATCAAACAAGTGAGCCAAGCGACAAAACGAATAAAAAAGTAACTTCATACAGCTAATCCGTAGCCATGCTAACAACCCCTGTAGCCATACTAACAAACCTTCTCAGCTGAATGCAAACTTATTACCGATATAATTTAGCAACATCTAGATAAGAATCAGAAGCACAGTTAACAGGGTTGCCACAGAAATCGCAATATTTAATTCCAGGACTTTCTTAAATCATTTTTCAGGACTTTTTGAAGGGAAGTCCCTTCTTTCGCCTCTTGCAAGTCACTGGGTAAGTAGTTTCACTATTCTGTCCCGGCAAAGCACGGGTAAAACTTTCTAATACTGTCCAGGACTTAAAACAAAATTCAAGGACTTTCCAGGACAGCAAAAAAAATCCAGAACTTTCCAGGACTTTTCCAGGATGTGGCAACCCTGAGTTAAGATAGAACAGACCAAACGTGAAAAAGGATCTTCTAAAGAAGCAAAACGGCAAGAATAACATTGGCTTCAACTGCGTCGATCACATTATTTGCAACCATATGGAAAAGCTACAACTTAATTTAAAAAAAAAACTACTGAAATGTTGCTTCTGTGAAGACTTGACAGTCAAATACATACTGTTGTCCATATTCAGAATTTCGTTTTCCGTCGCTACTTCTTCATCACTAGAGGATGCTAAAATAGGTAACGCACAAATCAAACATCTTGTATAAGGAATATTACAATACGATATAACGTGAGTCAGGCTTGCCTACATTTTCTGCGCTAGTAATTGGCAAATCCGTTTGACCCAGCCCAAACAAAGTCGTAACCCTGTGGTAAAATGTGGGGGAGCATCTCGACACAGTTATTACAGGGCATCATGGCACGCAATTTAATCGCATTCGATTTTTTTATAAAAAAAGTAATTTCTTTGGGCCGCAAATTATCCCGTTTTAATTAACACACAAGCAGTGAAAGTAAACTATGGTCAGATTGTGCATAGAACTGTAACGTAGGTAATAATTACTCAGCATCATTGTAGCTGCATTAAACAGTAATTTCACTTTACAAAAAGCAAACCTCGCTCAGGAAAGCTTGTATCAGGCTTTCTGCTTGATTCTCCAGCTTCTTCCTTTTCTGCAATTCAATCATAACCAAAATTTTACGAAACGCAGCAACAACATCGCACTTGGGTAAAGCCGAAAAAAGACTTTTAGGCAAGACCGACTCGGCATCAAATCAGGGTTTTAGGGTTCGGTTAAGAGTTCGAGTAAGGATTCCAGTTAGGTCTCGAGCAGGGGTAATCGTACTTTTTTCCTCAAGCGCCATTTCTATTCAGGTTCAATTTATACCAGCCATACAAACGAAATATTTCAAAATTTTAGCTCAAGATTAGACACGTCCTCTAAAAAAAAGGTCAGGGTCCAGTACAACTCTGCCATTTCCAAATCGTGCCATCCGCCCCAAATTGGTCATTCCTGGATGAGATTGGAGTGATATTTTGGGTTAGATGTCCGAGCACCGAGTTAGTCACGCCGAATACGAGCATCGTATGTTGTAATATGCCTGGGCTGACCAACAGGCATAGCACAACATGCGAGGGCCGTTGGTCAACCCAGGCATCTGATCTAGTGATCCTTTGAACCCTATAATCAAAAAAGAGCCAAGCAGTCTTCTAGCCAAGCCACTTAGACGCACGACACCCAAGATATCGCAGGCAGGATACTATGCTTTAACATTTCGCGCTTTAACACTGTTTACCATATCAACCGCTTTATTCCTATTACTTCGACGAGTTTTATAACCTCAATACAAGCTTAGCCACCGACACATTTTTATTCATTTTACACGTTTGTAATAGTATTAATTCACACATACAAAACACATAAAACTGTTACTACATTTATCATTGGAATGGAGATAGATGCATCCAGTATAAATGGCTAAAACTAAACCTTGCCTGATGATAACAAAATAACGCTAGCTAAAACCGGACTAAGGATTTTTGGATTGGTGTAACCAACGCGGCGTTGTGACAACACAGGTGAGAAGTTCTTACTTTTAGAATGACAATTGATAACTGCAATTTGGTAGCAGACATAATAATCAATCAGTTAAAATAAGCTACCGTCAGTGAGTTTTACAGAAAAGCCAATCAACACCAGTAATGTCAAAGAAAGTTAACATTATGATAGCAAACGACAAGATATTGCCTATTGATTCTTATTGCCAGAATAGCGCACTAATTGTTGTTAATACTACAAAGCAATTTATGAGCTTAGATCAAATGTTTCAACAGCTTCCGAAAAACATACCCGTCAAACCTAGAGAAAAAGCTTTAACCATATCGACAATGGAATCTGTATCTGAGTCGATTGTTGCTGGTGCAGCAAAACCTAAAAAAAATGTACGCAATACGAAAAAGAAGTCCAGCAAAACATATTGCATGCAGTTTTACCGGTTTTGTATTAAAAGTTCTCGCAAATATTTACGATTACGCTACAGTATTTGCATAATTTTAATTCTTGTTTATACATTGTAAAATTCTAAATATATACTCATTTTTTCGTGGCACAAAAAAATCCACTTTAAAATGAGAAAATTTTCGAGGTTAACAGTATGCAGTATATCCTTGAATCAACCAACCAAACAAACCAAAAAACATCTAATCTTCATTACACTCAACGAGTGGCGGGACCCATTTCCGCGGCGTAGCGCCTGGGCAACAGAGCTACGAAGATACGTCGCAGCGGTGGCGAGCCATTGCGACACTGTGCCGATTTGACCTCCTTCACCGATAGCATGCGCTTCGCAACTGAGCTAACCGGCCGGTAGATCAACCAACCAATCCCAAAACATTCATAAAATAAGCGCACTCACACACAAACAACGCTACGGTAAAAGGCACATGCAGCGAAATGACAATGACATAGCGCGCATAATCTTAATTATTAATAGTAGCATCGTTACGTCACGCTATGTAATAATCTAGTCCAGGGGTGGGCAACCTTTAAACATAAGGGCCATTTCGAAAAATATGTTTTGTGGGGGCCGCACTGCAAACAAAGCAGCAAATAGTCACAGACACATCCAAACAAAAATAAAATTGTGACGTCATTGTAAAAAACTGCAACGTCACTATAAAGAGCTTCACAGTTGACCGGTCAAGCCTTCACGTATGCGATCGATTACTGCACCAGTTTTGCGAGATACTATAATACGATTGCGTTTAAATAGGAAATTAATAAAGCAAAAGTTCCAACATGATGTACACTAACCACTCGCATAACTTTACTTGAGAGAAAATAGTTAGAAAGAGTAAGGGCAAAGCAAAAAGTGGCAAAGTGCCGCACGTTGCCCATCTCTGACCTAGTCCAACACAAGATGTTGCACACACAGTTTTGAAATGCAGTACAAGAGTGCTAGAGTCTCTATAAATCGTTCCATTCCATTAAAAAAAGGGCCTCTGTGGTCTGTATGCTACAAGCACCACTTTACAAAAAATTAACTGAAAACAACGAAACATAAACTACGCTAGAGATATATCATTGGTCCTCGGATGTATAAGTCTTGAGTTATAAAATTGAACACCAAACATCAAATTGATGTTATAGGACAGGGATGGGCAACCTTTTTCTGTCCGCGTGCCACAATCAGTTAAAATCAATGGCCAAATTTTCCGCGTGCCAACCAACAGTTCGTGTTTTCCCCTGAAAATATCGAAGAGCAAAAAAAAAAGAGGTCTTCACGTGCACAGATGTCCTATACTCCCCTGAAAACAGTGGCGCACCCAGAGGGGTTCGGGGGTCGACCTCCACCTTTTAAAGTAAAGTGTCCAAACTGTGCAAGTGCAGTACCGGTACGTGCTGTTATTCCAAAACAGCTGAGACAGAATTTGTCTCACATCATACTGAAGCTAAACCAGCTGGTTGGAGTAGTGGTAAGAGACATAGTTATCAGTGCGGGCAGGGGCAGATTCAGCTATTTATCCAGGATGCATCCCCCCACCACCTATTTTTAAACATGCTTTTAATGAAAACAATTTTTCTATAATATTGAACCTTTTCAATTACAATAAGCCTCACGCTTAAAGCACGCATAATCGAAGATGTACGAACAAAATGCATTGCATTTGGTGAAACACTCAGATTTAGGGGCAAAAAATTTAGACAAAATTTGCCTAAAAATTGTTCAAAAAGTACTAAAATGGCCACTGCAGTATGTAAATTTTCTGGGGGAGCACGCCCCCGGATCCCCCACAACCTTTTTTATTCTCAATATGCTTCAAGATAAATCTTTCGGAAAAAATACGCTTGAAAATATGTGAAAATTTGATGCCCTTCACTGAAAAAAATTCTGAATATGCCCAGACATGAAAACATTTTTCAAAGGGCCTTTTACGTCTTTGCACTTAGTTAACATTCAACCTAATTCAAAATTTCATCCCCCCTACCAAAATTTTCTGGATCCGCTCCGAGTGCGGGATCGAGCTTTTTTTTAGACCCCCCCCCCGTTTGAAATTTGCTGGGTGCGCCCCTGCCTAAAAATATCATCTTCACGCCCTCAGATGTCCTACAAAAAAAAATAATAATAGGGCCATATGTTGCTCACTAAGACTTCTGCTGCTGCTTTTCCGTTGACTCGTTTCCGTGGCCTCACTCGCGTGCCACAGAAACGAGCTTGCGTACCAGGGGTTGCCCATCCTTGTTATAGGATGAAGATATAGTGCAGAAATACCAATACAATGAATTACGATACCGGTATCGTTAAAAACGTTTGCACTGTTGACCGTAAAATCACAGCTGTGGATAAGGCTATAATTGTAAACAATGCAAAAAACACATAAAAGCTCTACTTACTAGAAAGTGGCAGTGACAGCTGAGATTGAACGTCCGTTTTCGGATTCATTTGGTTCTTTGTATCTGGATAAAACATTAGCGGCAATTTTAGACTTTTCAAACTTATTGAAAGTATTTGCATAACGATTTCTTACCAAAATTATGAGAGGCCAAATGCACGCAACGGAGTTATAATTACTTGAAGCATCAATGTAAAACATACATAGCGTTGGTATTTCATAGTAACGTACCAATCATTTGAATTGATGTAGTTGGTCCATATACTTCAAACATAATCCACAAGGGAATATTGGTAGGGATACCCGTAAGAAATTCTTTAAAATCTTCACCATTAAGTGCTATTTGTAGGGCGCCTGTGGTTAAAAAAAAATGGTTGAACATCTAGTTTTTTCAAAATATTCTAACAAAGACAAAAGATTGCAGTTTGCTTATAGTCAGCACGGGTTTCGTAAGAGACGAAGCGAACGTGACAAAGTAAACTTTTAGCTTAAATAAAAACAAAACAGCTCCAATATCACAGAGTACAATCGCCAAACGTTCTGAACCAAAACGAAACTTAGTCTCAGTAGTCAATGTCCATATATTGTACTCACGATAAGCTATTCATCAGTTCCAAACTTTCAACAAACGACCTTTAATATTAGGACAGCAGCGTTTCTTCCTAAATTTAAGTTGTTATGCTTTATTATGTCATTTTTAATTGGTACCAAAACAGCGAAAAAAGACCAAGAGTTGATGTCCAATTGAATAGGACACGTATAGGCCTACAATGGAAAAAAATCAGTATATCTACCTCGTTGGTTCAGATATAATGCAATTTGATTTGAAGTTTTTGAAAAACCTTCTGGCAATACTCCTACCCAATATCCAGAGACGTTTTGCAAGTATGGACAAATATTTGGAGGCAATTCTTCAGAAAGATTACGCGCAGGATCATGTTTTGTTATACCAAGCCTACAAACAATCATCGTAAAGCCGTATAGCAAACTTTACCAGGAAACTAGCACTTCCTTATCAAGTGATATTAATACCTGACCTTAGTTTTGTACCTAAACTTAACGGCAACAGTCGGAGCACTATATTGGAATCATACTCTCAATTCTACAAGCAATGTACACTTTGTACCAAACACAATAATTGCTTTCTTCACGTCAAGAAGACACAAAAAACGACAAAGGTGTCATGTGCAGAAACAAATCCAAGCTGCTAAGAAGTACCATTATTATCAAATTTTCTAGTTGCATTTCTGCTTGCAAGGCCTATCAGTGCTCTAAAGACATATTACATCATCAAAAAGCATTTTATTCAAGCATGCATCAACAAGGTTCTAGCGAGAATTGAACCAATGACCTCGAGATCATCACTGAAACAAATGCTAATACCACTACACTAACTGCCACCTAATAACAACTAATAGCAAATAATTCAATGACACAATAGCTACCAGTGACCACCTCATTTCACCAGACCAATGATCACTTGAATCAACAATTTCAAATGCAGCCAGTTCATTGATTTTTATGGATGCATGACTGAATGTGATGCCAAAATTGAATGTAGTGGTCCTTTTGGCAACCTGAATGATGATAATTGAAATCAAGTGATAAGTATATACTGAAAACTATAACTACTAAGTAATAGTGAGTAAGTGACATTGCGTTAGGTTGCAAATCTTTAATAATGGGTACAATTTGCAGTTGGAGCCAAGTAAATATTTCATTTCAGGTGGCTGCTAAGCAGTACAAGCTCTGTCGCGTTTCTGTACCATGTGTTTTCAAAATCATTTCACCTATTTAAACATGCTGACTGAAGCTGCTCCAAAGTGAGCATATAGGAGGACCAATGAACAGTTAGAATCAGGTGCGAAAAATAAATATCCTGTATAGATACATAAATTGTGTGCTGTGTGCCACTGAATTGAACACAAAACTATTAACACTATGATTTCGCTAGTGAGAAACTTTGCCACAAGGTAAGTTTATTACGGAAACTTCATCACATTGTAACTTCGCCACTATTAAGCGTCAAAATTTCAAAATATCTGTACCGAAACAAGGTTTTCAAATTTTCAGCCACCATGAAAAATTACTGGGCTTCAAAGACCTGAAGGTAAGCCAAAATCCGGACCAGAGACATGAACTTCAGAAATTTGAACCAAACTGAAAGCCCTAAGGTATAATAATTTGGAATGGATAATAAAATCAAAATACATACAGTAGGTGTGGAGTCTGTGGACCAAGTTCTGTACCAAGACTCTAAACCAGAGGTGGGCAAAATACGGCCCGCGGGCCGGATGCGGCACGCGAGACGATTTTATGCGGCCCGCCGGCAGTTACAAAAAAATGAATAGGTCAACTGAGGATGCGAAGACTTTTTCTTTTGCCCCTCATCTATATTTTCGGCGAACACAAGACATCCAGTGGAAAACAGGTTATGCGAGGATATAAAGACCTCTTTTGCTCTTCACGATGTCGAAAGAAGTGAAGACCTTTTTTTTTTTAGTCTTCACTTGATTTCGAGCGGTAATTTGGACGACAAAAATTGCGGCCCCTTCTTATTACTGGGCACGCTTCTGTTCATCTAATAATTCGGCCTGGGAAGGACTTGGTCTTCCCACATGTGGCCCGTCGGCTGAAATAATTGCCCACCCCTGCTCTAAACCTAATCACCACGAAAAGTCCCCAACTTCCACTGTTGAACCACAGGAGGGCTGCCAACTAAATAGTATGAAATGGATAGCAAAATCAAAGTGGGTGTGGACTGTGGAGTCAGTGGACCAAATTCCAAACCTAACCAAAAACCTCGAATTCGATAACTCAGTACAATAGTTTTTTTTCAAGATGGCTGCAAATTTAAAACTCTGTCTGAGAGTAGGCATTTTCACTTTTTGATATTAGTAAGGCAAAGTTTCTGTGGTGAACTTATCAATGGCGAAGTATCTCTGGAAACCAACCATGATTTTAAGAATTATTAGCTGATTCACCTTTTTATCTTCAGAAAGTTTTATGTATTTACCACATGTATCATGAAATTTTAAGCTGCTACCAGCAACCCATGGATGGTTTTCTAAAAAAAAAAACAATACACATAATAATAGAAACTATCAATATATTTTCAGTCAAAGATCAACAAAAGACTTAAAATCATACTGTAGTATGTAGTAAGCTACTCTGTCTATCAAACTAAATAATATTCTTCACGTATCATCAATAGTGATGTAAAAAAACAGTGTTTTTAGCATTGTTTTTTATTGCCTTGTTTGTTTTTGGTTTTTTATTTGTTTAGTAAGGAATGATTTGATAGTGATGTGTTTTAAACAGCGAAATGTTTATTTCGAAAATCTCCACTTGTTATGATTCCTTCATCGATCTATTAATTAGAAACCGTTTCCAGATAATAACAGTATACACCAAAATCTGGCGCCCAACTTCAAGCAATGCTGTCAGCTCTATAAGACATTGCACCAGAGATCAAAGGACATTGCACCAGAGATGTTTGATACCAACATGAACGAAGTTGACCTTTGCAAAAAAATTCTAATTTCATTAGGAGCCTCCAGTCAGGAGCAGATCCATCAAGTTTTGGTGGGGGGTATGTAAATTTGAATTAGGTTGAATATTAACCAATACAAAGACGTTAAGACCCGGAAACGGGCGTAAAGAAGCCTTTTCAAAATATTTCATGTCAGGAGCGTATCAGAAATTTTTTCAGGTAGGGAGCATCAAATTTTGTCACTCTTTCAGGCGTAGTTTTTTTCCGGCAGAGCAAATTTGAAGCAGCTTAAGTAACAACAACGACTCTATGAGGGTCTGGGAGCAAGCTCCTCCAGAATTACATAACTTAATAGCCATTTGAGTGCTTTTTGAACAATTTTTAGGCAAAGTTTGCTTATATTTTTGGCCCCTAATTTTTAGTGCTTCCCCAAATATGATGCATTTTGTTCGCACAGTTTCGATTACGCGTGCTCAAGGCAACTCAGGCATATTGTTATGAAAAGATTCGAAACCACAAAAAATTTTTATTCATCCAAAGCATCATTGTTGAAAAGAGCTAGTGGGGGATGCATCACCCACATCCCCCCCGGATCTGCCCCTGCCTCAAGTTGTTAATTTTGATAACTCAGTAGCCTACAAAAGTTTGTTTAGACATGGCCACTCGTTAATACTCTGTTCTTAGTTTGATGGTTAGAAGAAAGAGCCTTTTAAACTCTAAACTGGATCAATGTTAAAGGCATGCAGTTGAAAACAACATCTCATCTACTCTTTTTTGAGCTTATTATATACCAATTAAGCTCATTAATGTATCTACATAATTCTGTACTGCCACTACGGCAAATTTTGAAAGGCATATGGAAATTGAAAAAGCAACTATTACTGCTGCTACGGCAGGGTACCAATATAACAATACAGCCGCAGCTAGTGCGTTTTGCACTTCTACAAAAACTTGCGACAAAAAAGCACTTCAAATTGAGAAACGATTATGTTTACATTGTTTAGTGCATGAGTGTACCCCCCTCCACAGGCAAACATACAAAACTTTCATATTTCAAAGCTGATATTAGTAATTGTTAAATGTCCAGCCAGCATTACTCCGGCATTAAAAGTATGTAAAAGCTAGTTCCGGGGGAGTTCAATTTTGTTCTTTGTATGTCTTAAAGTTTCAACATATGGGGCAAAAACTTTATTCATGAGTGTAATCCAGGTCTGTCAGCTCGACATTAGCAATGGTACTGTGGCTGAAGATTTAAATCACGTTTATGGCTTTCTAGCTTGACATGTGACTATGACGTAACAAACGAACACAAAATGTGTTTAATTTCAACGTCATAATATAAAAATTAGAAAGCCAAATTATGTTAGCCAAAGAAATTACTATCTAGACTGGTATTAAGAGATATTATCTATAACAATATTTTGGAGTTAAGTTTAACACGTTCGATTGCAAGGAAACCACAATCATTTGGAGGTTTGAAACAGATAGATAGGTGTGGCAGAAGTTCAAGCAAGCACAAAAGCTTGTTTTTCAGAGAAAGTTAACTGGCGTGGCTTGTATGCCCCCCAGGGTCAGCAGGGGGACCTGGCCTCCCCAATTAAAATGCTTGCCCTCCCCCCCATTCAACAAGCTCACTCGTTTGAAGACAACGGCGTCGACTGCTCTGCTGCTCCACCTCTTTTTAATTCCTGGCGATGCCTCTGTAGTGTTAAAAGTGATGGAAATGGGGGTAGGTCTAGTATCAGCCCCCAGGTTCGATTAAAGTTAGGATTAGGTTTGCTTAGGGTTAAATTCAGTTAGGGTTAGGTTCCATTAGGGCTATATTTGGTTAGGGTGAGGTTATAGGTTAGGTTTAGGTTGGCAGACAGAAAAAGTGTGAGGGCTTAGACTATTCTAGATAAACCTGAAAATGTTTTATCGTGGTAACAAGCCCAAAAATTTGTTCAAACTCTGCTCTTAGCTCCCAGTGCTCGATTAAGAAGTGCATGGAAAGGATACTGCAGCGTTAAACTGCCTGTTTCAGTGTTTTCTCTAGTTGTACTTTGGGATTCATTGACCACTTTACTCATCAGGTTAGAGCCATATTTTCCACAGCTTATTGCAGATATGTGCCTGATGCTGCAGCAACAATAGATCGCATCCATCTTAATTTCTCACAGTACGCCCAACCGTGGGTATCCGGATTCAGCAAACCCTAGCTCTAGTAGCCCTGCATCAAAAACTGAAGGCCAAAAAGGTTATCAACTAGTTGCTTAGCAGGAGTAAACATCTTGAAAATTCATTTTGATTTGACTCACCAGCAAGGGGGCGCCTCAGATCCATAACCATACGCCAATACTGTAAGATTTAAATGCCATTTGATCTCTTTTATTCAGGGTTAAAACCAAGGTACCGTACAGCATAGTAACAGCAGCGCCAACAGAAAAAAACTTTTGATTAAAAAAAACATGATAAGTGATTTTTTTAGAAAAAAGAAAACAAAGTGTCTTTTTCACCCAAAATTCTGGTTACCGAAGTTTGAAAAATCGTAGTTGCACAATTGTTTTCGGTTCCTGTAGTGCAACTCTCACGGTAGGGGAACCGTTAGGGGATGTTTCCGATTCCGCAAACCATGATTTTCAAACTTTGGTAACCGGAATTTTTGGTGAAATAGACGCTTCCAAAAAAAACTGTATTAGCAAGTATCGGTACCTGTATTAGCAAGCAATTTTGGTTCAACAGCTGCTGGCTCTACATTACTGGACTGGTTTCCACCCATTTTCAGTTTTCAAGTGGTTTTCCGATATTAGGCTACTCCTGTTGCATCTGTTTTAAAATGCAACAAACTGACATTTTAGAAGCTTGCTGTCACGAGGTTAGATTAGAAAACTGCAAAAACAATCAGGAATGCAGTGTCTATTTTGCCGTTACCGGCTACATCTTAATTGGCTTGTGTCTATTCGCATGACTGTTGGTTGCCTTGCGTCTACTTGCATGACTGTTGATTGGCTTGCGTTCGTTCGTACACATGACTGGTTTTAAGGGAATAAGCCAATCAGGGTCTACTGCTGGCAAATAACAGAAAAATAGACACTACCAACCAATATTGTAACAAAGCATTTGCTTATACCAGTGGCCTAGAGCCATTATGCAGACTACAATACCAGTACATAGTCTACTGGGATAGACTACGAGTCCTACTAAACACTGCAAAGTACGACCAAGGACCTTAAAACCCCAACCCAAATCCAACCCTAACCCCAATTTAAAGTCCTTTATAGGCTACTTGTACTTAGTTCTTTGTTATGGTATGATTCCAAGTCCTTTGTTGTTCCCAATCTTGGCAGCATTTAGTAGATCAATTCAAGGTCCTTAGTCATTCTTTGCGATGTTTAGTACATCAATTTGAGGTTCTTTGGCACCCTTTGCGGTGTTTCAGTCCTTTGTGATGTTTAGTAGAACCGATACACTAGGCTACCGTACCGACAGAACGATACCCAGTACTGTAGCCGGTTGCCAGTAACTTCGCCACATGGTAACTTCGCCACACAAACTTCGTCACATGGTAACTTCGCCACACTTTGAGAAGGTGAAGGGAGATGTGGGGATAGTAGGAAAATGTGTTGGGGTGTGGGGGGAGGAAGAAGGGATGTGGGAAGAGGTATGAAAGGAGGTGTAGGAAAGTGTGATGGGGTGTGGGGGAGGTAAGGGGAGATGTAGGGAAAGGTGAGGGTAGGGAGATGTGGGGAATTAAAAGTGTGTTGGGGCCCCACACCTCAACACATTTCCCTACATCTTCCCCATTACCCTCCCCACATCCTTTCCCCACACGCCAACACACTTCCCCACTCACCCCATACACTTTCCCACACCCTCCCCACACTTCTCCACTCCCACACATCTTTCCTTACCTCCCCCACACCCCAACACATTTCCCTACATCTCTCCCCACACCCCCATATTTTTTCCCACAGCTCCCCTGACCTCCCCCTACACCCCAACACACTTCCTTATTCACCCCATGCACTCTCCCACACCTCTCTCCCCACATCTTACCCCACAGTTTCGATTATGTGGCGAAGTTACCAAGTAACTCAAAAAGCCCGATAAAATTTTTTACGGCAACCGGGAATTTAAAGTCTTGTTTCGGTGTAGGCAATGTAAATTTTCGATGTATGACAGTGTGGCGAAGTTACCATGTGGCGAAGTTACTGTGGCGAAGTTACCATGTGGCGAAGTTACTGGCAACCCTGTAGCCTTTGTACGGTAGATTACCGGTACCTCTCCTGTCAAGAATTATTTACCAGTACTAGTCCAAACTTATCACCCTGAGCCAGTGAGTTATCTACCGATATGTTATCGGTAGACTAGCACAAACAGTAAAACTAATTTTTCATGTTCAGTGTTTTTTTTTTTTGCAACACTGAACAACACTACTTTTATGTCACTGGTTAGACCTGCGCAGTACGCCGTCACCCATCTGCTTTTTAGTTACATTTGTTTACGTTGTTAGTCCACCTGCCTACCAATCTACTGGGATAGACTACCGGTACCGATACCCTGATACCCAGTACAATGCTGTACCTCTCCTGTTAGGAAACATACAGTCAGGGTTAGTAGGTTGGTATATACGAGTCCAACACATAGGTAACTAACACATAGGTAAGTCGAAATTAAAAATTTCCCCAAAAGGGGGCACCCTACTATCACAGCAACACAGGAATATCTTAGTTGTGAAAGCAACTTATGCTTAATACAGGTTACATGTGAAGAAAATCAGATAGTACATGCATACAAGTTGCATTCACAACTAGGATAATCCCATGGTGCTGTGATAGCCTTGCAGGGTGGTAGCCTATTTGTGAAAAGTTCTTGTAATCTTCAACATTTGCAATAGCTGATGGTAATGCCAACTAAAACGTAGAAAATCGCTATAAACTTTATTCAGAAATATAGTTAGTTAGTTACTTCAAATTTTATTGAACTGAAAATTCAACAGCAATTGAGGGAGACTGCGAAATGAGCTTGCGCTCTTCGAGTTAGCAGCCACCCGTTAAATACGTCAAATGCGATCGGCTCCAAACTTGGCAAATTCATGTTTCAATTGTGTAAAGGAAATGTGCCGAAAATATTTCATGATTCGTTCATGAAGATTAATCAAATTCATCATCACAATACAAGATCCACTGAAAAAGCAATTCACTTTTTGCCGCGTATGAACAAAAGTTTTTCTCAAAAAACTCTTTCGTTCAGAGGAACCAAACTCTGGAAAGAGATTGACAATGATATAAAAAGCACACACTGGGTTTCCTTTAAAAAGGCTTACAAACATTTTTTATTGCAATCGTATTGATGTTTATTGAATATGCTTTTCTTTGTATAATCTTCTTTAAATGTTTTGAATTTAGTTAATTGATTACTCACTGAAAATTTGATTATTGGCACCTAAAAATATTGGTAATCGTTTTTTTACTCTGTGATTTTCTTTTTCTGTGTGTGATGTACTTTCTGCGACTGTCAGGGAGCATCTTGATTCGAAAACCTTGCGGTAAGTCGATGCTTCCTGGCCATTTGTTTACTAGAATTTTTTCCTTTTTTTTATATTTTGTTATATTGTGTAGTGAATGAATGGCGAAATAAATCTCTCTCTCTCTCTCTCCAGCCGCGAATCGAACCCGTCACGTAGGATCTGTCACCTGCGCGCGGTACCGCTAGGCCATGTCGCTGACAAAAAAAAAAAGCAAAGCATTGATGAATTATTAGCGACAGGGAGACTGCGAAAGACCTCTCGGTCATCGAGTCAAGCAGCCACCCTAGATCTACAAAGATTCGTAGGTATTAAAGACTTAAGTTTAAAATAAATAAATTATAAACTTAATGACTGTGTTACAACCTGAAAATGAATAACATATAGGTACTAACGATAGGAAGCAATAAGGTTTGTTTGTATTTTGTATTAAAAGCTTTAAAGGAAGAGGATTTGATTTGACGTGGAATAGAGTTCCAAATTTTGACGCCCTAATACTTCATGCTGCGTTGCATTTTCGAAGATGTTCACGATCAGGGCCGGTTTCACGCCGATTTGACCGATTTTATTAAATTGGGCCCCGCGCGTTGACGGGGCCCCGCGCTAGTGTTTTTTTCTGTATTGTAAGGTACAATATACTGGAAAGTGCCATATTCGCATTGACCATTTTTATTTTCTCCTAAATTAAATAAAAAAAATTCAGCGTCTTCGTAGCTGTTAAAATTGATAAGGAAAAAAGTTACGCATTTGTTTGATCCCGTGGGTTTGCTGTTTACAAGAAAATACGTGTAAGTTAGATAGTTTCAGGGAAGTTTCATCTTATTTTCAGTTGCAGCATTGTAGCGTCTATTTAAGAAAACATAGGGCCTATTCTACACCAGAAGCTCTAAGCCAGTGGTTTTTAACCTTTTTTACTTGCTGTACCCCTTTTGAATCACCAATTAATTCTCGCACCCTTGTTTAAATTGGGAAATGTCGGTGAAGAGCAATAAAAAGGTCTACCCGTCTTCAGATGTCCTATATTCCAATGAAAATATTCCGGCGAACATATCGGTAAAATGGTTCATCATCCCCGCACTCCGTAGGAACATTTCTCGCATCCCTGGTTAAGAAACCCTGCTTTTAACCTTCGTCAAATGCTGTCGTCTTTTGGGGTGTTCAAGATTTTGGTTTGTTTTCTTTTTGGGGGAGGCTTATGTTCATTTATATATTTTTTTATATTGTGTCGTTTATTTATTTAACTCGTGTGTACTTTACCCCTTAACATTAGTCCTGGGGCTGAAAAGCATCCTTTAGTTACTAAGCGCCTTAAACCTTAATGATAATATCAATAATACTGATTGGCACGTAAGCTAAAATGTCGAATATACTCCATTCAATAAAACCGAAAGCTTTGAGAAGCCTTCAAGATTTACGGTAACAAAGTCAATAGAAGAAGCCTACAGTGCCAACAGCAGATCGAGTTAATTTGAAACAATTTAAGAACAAAAACCTCTCTGAGGGGTTCGGGGGCATGCTTCCCTAATTTTTTTTTAAATTTTGATAGAGTAATTGCAATTTTAATGCTTTTTAAAAAACTTGGTAATTTTTGTTTATTTCATGCTTTCGATCCGACTTCTTCATCAAATATGAAGCATTCTCGTATATAAAGCTTTTTCGATGCCTAAGGCATAAGGGTACGTAGGTTTATTAGGAGTTACAAATTTCGGAAAGATGTATTCGCAAATTATTGCTGTTCGGCATAACTTTTAACATATTACCGTAATGCTTTTCTTAAATTTGCAATTGCCCAATTTGCCTTTCTTGATACCAAAAAAACAAAACGAAGGAGCATCTACATTAGGCCTACCTTAAATTTGTTTTATAGCACGTATTAAATGACTATTTTTTAGTGTGTATGCTATGAATACTTTTTTTTTATGAAATATAAACACCCTTACATTTCGCAATATAAAAAGTAGGGGCCCCGCCAGCAGATTTCTAATTGGGCCCCGCAGTTCCTAGCACCGGCCCTGTGTACGATGGGATGTATAGAGTCATCTCACGATTATTAGTGAATCTGGTGATTCGGTTTGTAACGTTAGAGTTTTTAACAAATAATTCTGTAAGAGTAGTAGGAAGATCGTCGTGAAAAAAACGATATACTAATTTGGCAGTTTCGTGTTTAAATAAGTCTGGTAATTTTAAAATATTTAATTTTGAGTAAAATAAGTTTGGACTGTCTCGGAAGTTCCCACCACCAATAAGTTTGACAGCTCGATTTTGAAGAGCACCAAGTCTCGCTTGGTATGTTTTATAAGTGGATCCCCAAATAGGGAGTCCAACCCTAGTCTACAGCTCAAGAGACAGACGCTCTATACCACTCGGCCATCTGAGCTGTCGTTGTAGGCGAAGAAAAACTGGTCCCTGCATTTGGGCCTCCACTTTAAAAATGGTTTCGCCATCGCTGGGTGGGCCCTGCCACCCGTTATCCGCTTCCGCGTGATGTTGCAAGTATTGACCTAAAGACGACGAAGATTTGATTTTTTTTGATAACACGGCAACCAGCTACTCAGCTAGGTTGCTACCAACGCAAACATGCACTCGCCACTCGCAATCACTTGCGGTTCCTATAAGGGTGAGTTTGTGGAATTTCTTTGTGTTTACGCTACTGTTTTATAATCATTTTCTAGCAAATTCACTCCTTACCTCGTTTGTGACACAATAATAGGACAAAATAAACGTACAAAACTTAAGCTAGTGATTGCAATTGCAACTTGCTAGCACATTGCAAAAAACAAATTACGGAAGTAGAATAGCTTATAGATGCAGACACAGTTAGCGCTCAGCGTTATTGCTTAACTTTAAGTTACTAGTGATATGAGTTGCAGTTTAATCATGGATTACAATAACTACTAACCAGGCAACATCGGATCGCTTGTTCGCCACCGACAGCAGGCTGGCAAGGCCTTCAAGATAGTAGGCTTTTTCTGGCAGTGTTAATTTTTTACTAGGCCTAGTCTAATTTAGTTCTTCAAAACTCGGGCAGATTTATTCAATTAGTTAGTAAAAAAATATCAGCTTGGCGGTAGGTTTACAACCATTGAGGAAGGCGTAGACTGGTACTGTGATATTTATGAGATATGAATTACTGTGAGCAGAGGCGTAGCGAGAAATTTTAAAAGGGAAAGCATAATTTCAACATTTTTTTCAAGCGCAGTTTTTTTCGTAAGAGTTAATTTGAAATAAATTGAGAAACAGAAAAGGCTCTAGGGGGTCCGGGGTCATGCTACCCCGGGAAATTTTTGAAATAGCCTATAACTAGGGCTATTTCTTTTTGACCTAAAAAAAATTATTTTTGACTTTGTTTTGGAAAAATTTTGACTTTATTTTAACCTAACCGCTTCCGCTTATTGGTTATGTCTTGTTGCACTTTTTTCAGTACAAATGTTTCATAATGCGTAATTTACATAAATTTTTAAAGAAGAAGGTAGCCTACTCTGAACATTTTCTCAATCACTCACTCTTGAAGCTAATGCAATAGAGCGACGCATGACGTCAAAACCTGGTGGAGGTTAACGAGCCATTGTGTGTGCTGGTATCAATTTATAGCAGTGTTTCAATCTTAACCCGCGCCAAGCGGCCGAACCCTAACAACTTCGTGGCAGTCTCAACCAAACCCTAGAAAGGGACAGCTTGACGTCTAAGTTTCAAAAAAAAAGGTCATCACGTCTTCCGACGTTTTCCTCCCCAAAATAGGTGAAGACCAAAAAAAAGGTCATCACGTCTTCCAACGTCCAATTTTTCCTCCCAAAATCAAGTGGCCAGCGGCCCCCTGGGTACGCCCCTAAAAGTATATTGAAGGACTTTCACCGAACCCCAAAGACAGCTCCGTCAAACACCAGGGATTCGGTCGAACCCCGGTTAAGAAACACTGATTTATAGAGTGTAATACAAAAATGCGTGGTTATCGCAACCGTACTGCATATTAACAGTTTGTCTGTGATCATGGATGTTTCTAACGAAAACTGCTAAGTATAATTCCTAGGACGATTTCATGTATAACAAGTGCTGTTTCCTTCTCTATTACCGCACGCATTTTTACTGCTGCAACTATTTCAGAGTAATCAAATAAAACTGCGCTTAAAATTAGCTCAAAAATTCAAAAATATATATAAAAAGTATAATTGTTCCTCATTTTTGTAGGGAAATTTTTGATGAAGACAATTTTGACAAGTTTTGACTTTATTTTGACTAATAAAATCTAGCAAAACAAACTCCTGAACACTTGCAAAGAACGTTAGTACACGTTTAATCATGTAATAAGTTCCTGAAAAAATTTGACTTTATTGACTTTAGCGGGCGCTACCTATTGCATGTTCTAATGGTTGTTTTAGTGCTTTTTGAACATCTCTCAAGCAAATTTTGTTTAAATTTTTTGACCCTAATCCTGAGCTAGTCTTACTTCACCAAATATGCATTTTGTTCGCACATTTTCGATCATGCGTACTTTAAGACGTAAGGCTTATTGTTATCATATAGGTTTGAAATTATGGAAAAATTGTATCTATCAAAAACATAGTTGAAAACGGCTGATTAGGAGGGTATATACACTTCATCCCCCCCGAATCCCCCGTAGCCATGAGCTACAAAAACCATCAAAAGAGTCTGGCATATATTTCCGCCACTTTTAGCACCCCCCAAAAAAAATACTCTCCTGAATGTGAGTGGCAAACGGCTGTTGTAGCTTGTAGGCTACAAGTGAGTACCGGTGCAGCTGGGCACAGCCCAAGTTTTCGAGTATATCAACAAGGCACGTCTAAATAGTGTGCGAGGTAAAAAATTTTTACTGGGGGGGATGTTTTTGTCTACAATTTTGCCTGAATTCTGAACCCAAGTAACAAGACAATATATCAAAAATGGTAACCTATTTATTGTTTATGTGGCGTTGTCATTGGTCAATGACCAAATTAAAGCAGTGGCGTAGGGCGTACTGAGTGTTTGCATACCACCAGCATGATGAACAAAAATTATCAACGGGAGAATTTCGAAAACTTCATTAGCGTTGTTTTAAACAGTTTTTTTTCATAAACGAAGCAAGAGGTTTAGGGGGAAAGCAGTAAACGACTCCTGCGGGGTCCGGGGCGAATCCCCTGAAGCTATAGCATTTTCTTAATCTCAAATATGATCTAAAAAAAGTATGGCAACCGCTACTTTGACATATTCTTAGTGCTTTCACCATACTTTCACTTATGCTTATAAAAACCGCTGACGTCATAAAATGGCTACAAGATATGCTGAAAAGTATTGCCGCAATCCGTACCACAGGCTACACGTATACCGGTAAAAAATATTTGACTTCTTGCGATACTTATCACTGGGGGAGACGTTTTGGCATCCCCCCCAGGACAAAATTTTTTCTTTGCTGGGAGAGACGACAATTTTTACTCAATTTTTACTGGGGGGGGGGGGGGGGGGAATGTCACCCACATGCTTTGCACACTGCTTCTAAAACCTATGGAGTTTTCCGTAAATCCGTCCTGGGCCGTTAATTGGAAAAAATACAAAAAATGGGGAAAATACAAACTGGAAAATTAAATGTGAACCCTATAGCAGTCCAGGCTATTAGGTGACCGCGTTGCGTTTTGCCGGTGAAGAATTACACACGCACCCAAAGCCCACAGTCCACTCTCAGAGTTGTAAGAAAACTGGGAACATTTGGGTGGATGATTTCTTCATTTTTATCCTCCTGTCACGAGAAAGCGACGGAAGCGCTATGAATTTAAACTCGTTTAGGAGTTGCCTTTGTCTTCACGTTATACGCTTGAATTTTGCTTCTACATTAAGTTTTCAAAGTTTAATGGCAATGGTAATGAATTTCAAATTGGTAATGCCGGCAGTTAAAATGTTAATGGTAAAACGCCAACGTAAAAAAGCGCCCATAAGCATTCTAAAGTCTGGTGGCTTTCCCAAAAAGAAGAAAAAAAAAAACGTTTCTGGAGTATAGCAAGAACATACATTAAACTAAACGGGACAAAATAGGTTTGTCTGGCTTGGTCTGTTGGAGTCCGAAGAACCGTACTAAGCTTCCCTATGGATATTCTGAAAAAGATAGTTTTTGTAACATCCTCCTGCAAAAAAATTGGGGGTGCAATTGCTTTTCTTCATAACTTGACTCTCTGGGTGGAAATTATAACTAGCAGTTTAGAATTTAGATAACGTTGCTAAAGCCTTACAATTCATCATGCAGAATTATACTATAACGTGTAACTTGGTTGCAGTTAATTTTTCATAGGCCAAAAGCCGGCTATTGATTGTTATTGCACCTAATACTGGCTCAGCAAAAAGTGGCAAAAATATGTTGGTTTTGAATTTAGCAAAAACTCGGATACTCCGGGGAAGAAATCTTATTGCAAAAGCAGCTGTGATTATAGTGCTCGTGATTTTGATTTTGATTTTCTCATTCATGCTCCAGGAGAAATGGATCTCCCTTAAGTTTTCAAAGTTTGGTGCGCAAAGGAAAAGTGCTAGGCGCACCATGTTGCTCTTGACGAGTTTGGAAGAACCCGAAGCAGCTCTTATTGGAAGCTACTTGCATGATCATGTTGATTCAATGTATTTACCTGATATATTTTCTATGTTCGAAGGCAACTGCAGCTCTCAACTTGACGAAAAGATGAAGCTGTTTAAACTGGCATTGAATTGCGACTTCGAACAACTGGAAAAATTGCTGCTTAAAAAGCGAGGTTGGATAGATAAAAATTATTGGAACTGTTCATGGTCAACCAATTCTACAAATTGCACGTTTAATCCCTTCAATGGTATTTTTAAACGGTATTTTCTTAATTGTTTGCAGTTGACACCTAAAAACATTGAAATAAAATTAAAATCACCTAGCTCATTTCTTCTTTCCAAACTGTGTCGCAAGTCCTCGCTCATCATCATGCATACTGCACTGCAATGCGGGATGGTGTTGGTGAGGGAAAAGCTGGTCTTAGATGCTGGCGCAATTTTAAAACTACTTCATGTTGAGAAAGATCCACGAGCTCTTGTTTCTGCTTTGATGGAGGTACGTAATGCTTACAGAACAGGTCTATAGTCTTTTTAATTTTTCACTGTTTTGCAAGCTATTCAGTGTTTCAATCAGAGTTGCGAACTTGAACTCACTGAACTCGATCTTTTTTGCCGAACTTGAAACACAAAAATACCTGAATTCGATCTCGAAAAAAGTTAACGGAGTTTTGAACGTATTCTAAACTTGACAAAAATGCGAAAATTTAGCCCGAACCCAACAAAAACTACTTGAACCTGGTACAAACTCGATAAAAATTAGTGAAATCGCATTTGAACTCGGAAAGTTAAGAACTCGAACACGGCTTGCAAATTTTTGATGAACTTGAACTCGATTAAAAATACTTGCGAGTTCGCAGCCTTGATTTCAATCGAATTCTGAAAAAAAAAAAAAAATGATTGGCACATTTACGGCGCTGTCGTTGCATATGCTGAAATACTGTGCCTCTGTTTTCAGTTTGAGCATATGCTATGCTACACGAATCCTGAAACGACCTAGCCTATGGCGCTGACCCTATGACCTAATGCCATAATATTTTTTACAACTAGCTGAATGTTTTCAACTCGAAATGGTGTTTTTGTTTTGCTCTAAATACCGTTGACTCTGAAAGTTATAAGCATGGATTTTCATACATCAAAACTTAAAACAAGAAACCTTGCATATTTTCTACATTTCATGAATGCTGTTTCTTTCATAAATGATTTTGGACTGAGACGCCATTGCTGGCCCATTAATGAATAGTAGAAATGCATTGTTGTTTAGCATGACATTATTTATTTCATAGAATTATTCGCCTTCAAACCAAGGTTCCAAATCAAGCGTAGACGATTTAAAACAAGTCGCAATGACTGTGTGTAACCAAAGCTTGCACAGGTGTCGGACTCTTGATGAGTTAGTGAGTAAGTATGTTTGATTATTAAATTTGCTAAGTAATCAGTTGTCATGAATGTCGGCAGAGGAGAGATTTTGACTCTGTCCTTAATTCTTGAAAATTGACGTACCTATTTCAGCACATACAGTTTAATGTACTTAAGCAAACCTGTTTTTGTTTGCTGGTAGGCTTTTTGAAATTTTTGTTTCGATTTGCTAGCCAGAGGTTAATTATATGATGCTTTCTAGTTAGGAGAGCGTGGATGCTAATGTTCACATGAATTGATACTTTGTTTAAGTAATCTGATGGCTTTTTTGGTTTTCTGCATACAAAATTTCCAAAGCAAGAAAGCATACAACCTGCATACAAAATTGTGAACAGAACCGCGAATTTGAACTCAAACTTGCTAAACTCGGTCTTTTTTGTCGAACTTGACTAAAATTGCTTGAATATAGCCTAAAACAGAGCCGGCGACTTAGGGGGGCCAAGCGTTTATCAGGGGGGGGGGGCAAAAATTTGAAATTAAGCGCAAAGGCCGCTGTCTTCAAAAGAGGAAAGCTCGTTAATTGAGGGGCGGCAAGCATTTCGATTGGGGGGCCAGGCTCCCCTGGCCCCACCCTTATCGCCGGCCCTGGCCTAAACCCAATATTAACTACTTGAACTTGGCATAAATTCGTAAAAAATACTAAACTTGAACTCGCGAAATTAATAATTTCCGGTTCTACTCGAATTTGGCTCAAACTCGAATAAAAATTCTTGCAAGTTCGCGTTCTTGGTTATGAATGAAAGAATTGTTTTGACAATACAACTTGCCAAGGTCTTGAGCATGGTGCAGTACTCTAGTTGCTTGGATCTCGCTGTGTTCAAAATGTTCTTCATGTAGCCCACCTAAATTTCGTTCCAAAAATGCGATTTAATTAGCTAACTCTTAATTACCCTGATTATTTTCACAAATTAAAGCTAAAACGCACTCTGCTGTGTGTTATCTTTTGCTTTGTAGATAAGATTTAGCATTTCAAAACTCTTCCTTGTGTTACTGATTGTTGGTTTCCATCCGGATTTGAGAAAGTACCCAAATACTGTGTTTGTGATTAGTTGCATATTTATCCTCCTATCACAAGAAAGCGATAAAAGCGTTATAAAAGCTTGCTTAGGAGTTGCCGGCGATTGGTCTATCACACCAAGATGAGGAATCCTCTAAGTACCTTTCCCAACGGCCCCGGAGGTAAACTCTTGGCTTGTTCTCCACACTGTCCCTTAGTGACTTACGTCAAACAGTGAAGCTGTGAATACCAATTTTTAAAATCATGAGTTTGACCCGACTTGGAATCAAACCCGAGTCTACAGCTTCAGAGGTCGACGCTCTTACCATTCGGCCAAATAATTTGATTGGTTGAAATTGTTGTTCTGGCTGGTCAAATTCTGGTTCTGTTTTTTGGCATAAATGGCCGTAATATTATGTACATTTGTATTCCTTGTATTTGCATTCTAACTTCCACTTGCAGTGAATTTTCAGTTTCCTCGCTTTCATACTTGACATTTTTAACTAAACGCATACTCTAATTTGATTTTGAATTTTTGGTAAAGGCTCTTTCGCTTGAGTACGCCTGAAACGTTTTTTGAGAAAGGAATAATTAGCTCTCATTTTGCTTTTTCTGAAAGAAATGCCTACCTGAGTTGCCATTGCATTGGTGTATAAAAATTCGTCATCATTGCCACATAGAGTGACCACTTTTCAAAACGTTATTAAATTCTTTTGCGATCTCATGATACTGTCTGATAGTTCAAGAGGCTGAGTTCGAAAAACGCTTTGTTTTCAACCCTAGCCTTCCGTGGCGGCGAGGTAACGTTAGTGTCACTTCGCAAACTGTAAACAGCAGGGATGGGCAAAGTGCGGCCAGCGAGACCATTTTATGCGGCCCGCGGGCACTTGCGGAAATATACACTCTAACGTGAGTCTAGCCAAAGACGATTATTTTCTTTTTTCTACAGCTCTGCGCTGAATGTCAGTGAAAAAAAGGACATCTGCGGACGCAGGAGCGCATTTAGGGGTGGGGGCATTGTGCCATGCTCCCCCTTTTTAATTATACTTTTTAGTAAAAAAGAACAAAATTAATGGTGCCAAGTGACTGAAATATACCAAACTCTTTTGATGGTTTCCAAAGCTTATGACCAGGGGCGGATCCAGCGGGGTAGGATGAAGGGTATCCATCCTCCCACCAGCCATTTTCAATAGTGTTTTTGATATATACAGTTTTTCCATAATTTCGAACCTCTTCGATAGCGGTAAGCCTTACGCCTTAAGCACGCATAATCGAAAATGTGCTAGCAAAATGCATTCATATTTGGCAAAGCACTCAGAATTAGGGTCAAAAAATCAGAAGAAAATTTGCCTGAAAATTATTCAAAAAGCACTAAAATAGCCATAACGGCATGTAAATTTTTGAAAATTTTCCGGAAGAGCATGCTCCCGGACCCCTCAATAGCTCTTCTTGTTTTTAATCAGCTTCAAATTAATTCTGCAGAAAAAAATTCGCTTGAAAAAATGTGGAAATTATGCCCCCCCCCTTTTACATTTTCTCGCTACGCCACTGTTAGGACGTGATGACTTTTTATTTTGATCTTCACTTGAATTTGAGTGGAAAATTAAACATCTGCGGACGTGCGGCCCTCGGCTTTGAAATATTTTCAAATGTGGCCCTTCCTGTGAACATAATTGCCCACCCCTGGTATACAGGATAACGTAGAATTGTCTATAATTTTTAACTGAATTACATATTGTGACAGAACAGTCCTCGACAGATATGCACATGCGCATACGCGCTGAAGAGTTTGAGGCATCGAAAAATTTAACCATGGATCGGATTTTTTCCTTTGTTGGTCGTGTTGATCCCACCGAAATTCGATGTTGGCTGTCGACATATGGCAATGTAAGGTGCTTAACTTATAAGTGTCGAGGTCGATATGATATAGGCCTAGGAGGTAAGGTTTGGTTTCATCAAAAACCTAAGTTTCCATGCGGTCACTTCGAAACATCTAGTGGTTCCTAAACCTAAAACCATATCCGATAATTGCTGTATTATTTATTATCATACTGGTTTGATCAGAATCAAAGAATAAAGACCACTCGTTGTAAGGTGTCACTGATTTAGTCTGATGAAAGAAGCACTCGCTTTTCAGGTGGAAACTGGGTTCTATACTAGGTGGTAATGTGCAGAACCAATAAGAAATTGTGAAATACTAATCTTAGCGCTACAAGATCTTGGCTGCTAACGCTAAAAGGAGCCAAAAATTACCTACTTGGCTTAATATAGAATTTTTTTTATATCAAGTAACTCTTGATCTTATTTTTAAAGTATTCTAGGTTGAAAATAATAGGCTTGCTTGCACCCACTCTGCAAACAGTAATTTTTCAACCGGCGCTTGGTGCATCTCGTAAGAGTGTAAATTCGATAACGCGGAGACTGGGTTTTGTTTCTGGTCATATCATACTAAAACTTCTAAAATAATATTTGCTGCGTTCAGCGCAAGTTTAGTGAATGTGTGTTGTTTGCTTCGTATTTCTAATAATACTATGTCAGCCTTTAATTAATCATTTGTGATGGATACATATTTGAATGGACCATCATTGAGAATAGTCTATCCGACACAATTAGCCTGTTTCCATGTCCACAAAAAACGTGGGCTTTCACGAAGTGGGCCGGGATAAGGACAACTTTTTGAAGGCCCACTTTTTGCGATAGCCCACTTTTGCAGACCACCTCTTTAGATACGGCCTGAAAAGCCCGAGACTTTGCAAAAGTTAGCCCACATAAAGCAAAATTTTACCTGACTTGAGCAAAGCCCATAGGCCGAAAGCCCACAAAATGTGGACATGGAAACAGGCTAAATGTGTGCTTGTAAAGCACCAGCTGTCTCATTCTTACGTTTCTTTTTAATTCGCATTGAAAATAGTATTAGAAGCATAGCTTGATGTATGGTTCACCTATGTGAAAAAAACGATTTAACAAATTTTGAACAAATTTTCAGCAACAATAGCATAGTTTCACTGTTTTTTAGCTAAAGTGAAGTGAACTGCAGGTAAAGCGCTTGAACGAAAAACACAATAAAATCCAAAGTGTAACGACATTTAATAAATAGCAGCGATACGTATTAAATAGCGGCGATATTTAATAAACAACACGACATTCATTAAATAGCGACGATATTTAATAACTAGCAGCAACATTTAATAAATACAATAAATATGGGACGAAAATAGCATAAGGAGGAAAAATAAATTTACAGCGGCTTTATTTAATAAATAGCAGTGACATCCTATAATCAGCAGCGACATGCAATAAATAGCCCTGACATTAAATAAATAGCAGCAGCGTTTAGCGAAAGCGCTGCGGTGATATGCTACTGAGATCAGCAGTGTTTCCATTTAGTTTAATCTTGAAATTGATTTTCAAAAATTTAATATTTTTATGTCCAATTTTGAATTAATATCGGTTCAGAGTATCTATATTACTAACAGTTTGGTGGAACCATTTTCTGCGCTCAGAGTCCGGGACAAAAATCAGAGCTTAGATGTTGTGTTGCCATTTTTGTTTTCAAACTTTTTTAATGAAATTTACAAGGATTTTCTCGTGCACTTAATGGTTAAACTTATAATTTGACAATAAATGAGAAAAGTGAGAAATTTTGGTATAGGGTACAGTAAATGATAAAGTAAGCACGGGGGAGTATGGGGAAGTGTTGGAGGAAGCTTGGGGTAGCGAGGAAGTGTGGGGGAGGCGAGAAAAGGTGTTGGGAAGTGTGAGAGAGTGTGGCGAGGTGTGAGGTAAGTGTGGGATAGTGTGGAGAGAGGTGTCAGGTGAGTGTGAAGGAGAGGTGTTGGGTGAGTGTGAAGAAAGATGTCGGGTAGGCGTGGGAATAGATGTTGGGAAGGTGTAAAAGAATGTGTGGAAGAGTCTCCCCTCACTTTTCTACACTCACCTCATACACTCTTCCACACCTCTCCCCATACCTCTTTTCACTTTCCATTCTCCCTCTGCACTTTCCCACTTTTTCCATACTTGACCCAACTACCCGAACTACCGAAAGTTTCCCAATTCTACCACCGTCCGTACTTCTCCGTACCCCCCCAAATTCTATATACTTCTCCAAACTCTCCACCCCTCCGTACTCCCCTATACTTGCTTTATCATTTACACTATACCAAGATTTCTCACTTTTCTTATTTATTGTCAAATTAGTCTAGCAATCAAGTACGCTAGAAACTCCTTGAAAATTTTATAAAAAAATTTGGAAACAAAAATATAAAATGACAACACAAGATTTCAACTTCTTAAAAAGTTTAGCATTTTTGTGGACATACGTAACAATGCTTTTTTGTTGCGTGAGTCCACTGTAAGAATTATATGTACTGATACACTGTGGCTGTGCTTTAGAGCAGGGCGTCAAACCGAACCGGAACGTAAACCGAAAGCCCGTATTAACCGCTTCCTTTCATTGAACCGGAACCGAACCGTAACCTTTATAATTTAATAGAGGTGAAGCTAACCCGAACCTGAACCCAAGGTCATCAAAACTCTTGAACCTTAACCGGATGTGAACCGTTAAAATAATTTTTGGACTAAAAAAGCTTTCGTTACGTTAAATCGTGTGTGTTCTAAAGAAGATTGTTCTTAAAGAATGATTGTTATGGTAACTATAACAGCAGTTAGGGACATCTGAAGTTAATGTGAGGTTATTTTGGCCGCTGAGGACATTGCTTATGAGCTACAGTAGCTTCTTAAAAGTACAGTCAGCCTCAATACAATGAGTATTTTTGAAAAATATGCGCACGTAGCTGTGTACCAGATAGAATATAAGTCGAATTGACGGTTTCAAATTCTTGAACCCAAACCGAATTTGAACCCTTAAATTTTTGCTTCTGCGAACCTGAACCGAACCTGAACCCGATAATTCAAAGTATTTTTAATTTTAACCGGAACTGAACCTGCAAAATCAAACGACGAAAAACCTGAACCGGAGCTAGACCGCTAAAAATGAATTTTGCGGAACCTGAACCTAAGCCAGAGCGATATTTCAAGCGGTTAGATGCCCTGCTTCAGACACAACCGCGATTTGATGATAAAAAAAATGAAGAAATGGAAACATTTTTGATTTCATTAGCATATTACCGCAGCACTTAAGTTCTTCGCAGCACATTAGCAAAAAGTCGAGGTGCTATTTGTTAAATATCAGCGCTATTTACTAAATGTCACTGCTGTTTATTCAATGTCACTGCTATTTATCAAATGTTGCTGCTATTCATTAAATATTGCCGCTATTTCATAAATGCCGCGATATTTCTCAAATATCGCCGCTATTTAATAAACATCGCTGCTATTTATCAAATGTCGTTACACTTTGGCTGTTATTGTGTTTTTCGAAGCGTTTTAACTGCAGTTCACTTCGCTTTAACTAAACAGCTGTGAAACTGTGTATTGTAAATGTTGCTGAAAATTCGTACAAAATTTGCTAAATCGTTTTTTTCACAACAGCGCCCCATATTGGTAGCTGCGCATGAATCTTGTTCCATTTTTAGATGCAAATACTGTATGATGATTATGGCTTTAGAAAAAGCGATGATTATTACACAAATGCGAAGCTTATATTTAACTTATAGTTAATTTGCTACCCAAAGTGGTCAATTTCGTGCTGACAAACTATTTGCGGACCAAGGCTATGATGAGTTTGTTAAGCTGATTTGATACTTTTGTAGTTGGATCGTGAAGCCTCGAGGAAATTATACTCCCGTATCACTTGGACGTGGCGAAAACAGCTTTCAATTTCAAAAGTAAAAGTAATTCAAAGCCAATGTATGGAGGCATTGAAGCAATTGTTTTATGTTCCTGTTTTTTATGAAGAAGATTTGACGGACTTCAAACATATCGAACTGTTCGAATGACCTTGTAATTGCGGATAGTATGAACAAAAATTAAATAAGCATTAAACAGATATGTAGAATTGTTCTGAAAATGCTGTTTCGACAAAGATCGAAAATAAAAGCTGCTTTTTCTTGCCATGTAAAAAATGTTTTTGCATTTTTTACATGGCAAGAAAAAGCTCAATAATAACCAGCGGTATTTTGCGGGGCTTTTGAAGTGTTAAGTTTGCTAAAGTCTATAGAATAAAGCATGCAAACACCGACTCTGCAACTGTTTTTCGATCTCTTTCTTCAAACTGTCATATAAATAGAAGGTGATGTGGAATGGTTGTGGACTTCATTTTTTTAATTTCAAATCAATCTATGGCATTCACAGTAAACGAAAACGTTCAGTTGACTCAGCCCGAGTGTTGGTAAAGGTTTGGAAGGAACTATTTTGCAATATAATTAAATTTTATTAAGATATAAAAATACAACGCATACCGCAAACGTTTCGACAAAATCAATTCTAAAGCAAATTATTAAGTTTGCTGTGGCTGTATGGAAGAATCGCCGATGTCGTAGTCTTGTTCTTGGGCCGAGTTTAAAATTATTTTCTTCATCGGAACTGTTTCCTAAACAAATATCTTTGTTTCAACATTTTATAATGCACTATATGAGTTCCCACATATTTTTATGTAAATTTTCGTGCTGACGTACGTTGCAAAACAATCGGACGCTACTTCGAATTTGAACTTATTGGCACAAAGCAATCGTTTGGTGTTTTCGTGTAAAATCATGGAATAAAGAGCAAAATGTACAAATGAGAACTCCGAGAACAAAATCGCAGTCATTTTCGTACGACAAAAATTGGATAAAAATTGAATGAAAAAGAGCAAAATCGGACGAAAATTGCATTTGGTGCAAACGTATCGTAACTTGCATGCATTCATTAATGTCTTACGACACCTGCGCCTATTTGCTGCGGTGTTCGCAGCGGCGGCGAGCCGTTGCCGACTATGTGTCCGATTTGACCGACCCGGGATTCGCATCGCAAGCCTACCGCACCAATATCAATTAGCTTGTTTCCATGTCGAACGAAAACGTGGGCTTTCTAATCTAGGGCCGGGTTCAAAGTGTTTTTTTTTTTCAGCCCACTTTTTACAAAAGCCCATGTTTATTAAGACCAGCTCTTTACTTGCGTCCAAGAAACCCCACGATTTTGTTAAATTCAGCCCCTATAAAGCTTAAATCCACTTAACTAGAACAAAGCCCGCGGGCCAAAAGCCCACGATTTTTGGACATGGAAACAGGCTTAATGTCTCGACAACTGAGCAACCGGCCGATTCCATCGACGTACCGTTTTTAATTAGTTTAATAAGGCTTTTCTTGACAAGTGATTGTCTTTGAGCTGTAATATGCCATATGTGATAAAATGAACCCGGCAAGCAATATTATTTCGGTGAAAAAAATTTACTTCCAACATTTTGTTTGTTATTTTCAAAAGATTTTCAGTTCGATTTTGATGTCTTTTTAAGAAATGACTGTTAAGTTTCATCAGCTCTTTTTGATTTCTTTGCACTTCTTCCAAACAACTGTTCTAAAAACCCAAAATAGATTAAACAGGAAAATCACAGCAATGAGGATGGTTATCATCTGTCAGTCATACTGTACATTAAATCGATTTTAATCTACGTTTTTATCTGCCTACAGCAGCATTATCATTTAAATTTTTAAGATGCTGATATTGGAATCATTCAGTCAATGCAACCATACTTACGTTGTTAAGATATCTATTATTAAATCTGCGTTATGTAGCACCATTAGCACCATTTCAAGTTCGTTTTAAGTTGGGTCATATTTACGTTAAATTTACTACTAGCGTTGTTCAATGCCTTAAACATGTGCTTGTTCAGCTCAGATTGTACCTGCGGTTGTGTTGATACCCTGTGCAAAACGTTTGGGAAGTCTTGTTTCTTTGATCTATTTACTGACATTAGCTTACTATATTATAACATGATACAGCGGTCTATTTTATTTTATTTTTTTGTGAAAGTAACTTTTTTTGGTTAGCTTTGCGTTATTTTGTTTTTTTGTACAAGCAACCGGCCTTCAGACTTGATGGTCTTTCGCTGTCTCCTTGTTAAGTGGCTAACAACTATTAACATTATGTTGTTATGCTGATGATGCTTGTGCTTGCCGCTTCGGAATACCGCTAAATAAAACGAATGAAATGCCTTTCAGCGTAAAAAGTGGACTTGCTGTGTTCAGCCTACCAGAGTTGTCAACGGGCCGAAGGTGTTGAGCTCGACCCGGCCGGAACCCGATTTTTCAAGCCCGAAGCTGAACCCTAATTCAACAGCCAGTCTGAGCCCGCTTTCAACCCGAAATCAAAAACATCACTTTAAATCTGATAGAAGTTAATAAAAAAGAAAATGAGTTTTACCGATTCACTGGCTAAGATGGGACAAGGTGTTCTTTTTTGCTTTATGCCAGCATTCGCAAAAACCCTATCACTCACGGAAAATCTCGATTTTGCTCCGGCGTCGGGCTCAATTGAAGCCCGGCAATTTTTCAAAATCCAAACCAGGCCCGAAAAGCCCGAGCCTGATTGACAACTCTACAGCCCACACGAATCACCAAAGGATTTATTTAGAGAGCTGCTTATTTTTTTTTTTTTTCGTGCATATTGTTTTGCATTGCGTAGTTTAATTAGCTAAGCCAAGTTGCATGTCATCGTAAAAGAACAAGCTACGCTCTGCTCCTCTTAATCACAAGTTAGTTTTTAATGAAATTAGATAATACAAACAATTACATTTATGATTATCCAGCTCTAGATAGCTATCTATTGGGAGGTGCAAGAGAACAATCGAATGGGGATCGCTGCACCTCTGATAGCCGAAAATGTTTATTGTTGAATAAAACACAAAGATATCTCATATTTACCTGATGAATATTTATTCGTAGATTTATTTTTCGCATCGTTTCTATCGGAGATTCCGTAAGCGAGGTGACCTGCAAAACGTTGCAAATTGTCTTCTTGATAATTTGGAATATTGAGCGCAAGCAGAGATGGGCATTTATCGCGATAATTCATCGGCGATAATTTATTACCGATTATATATCGCTCAAAATGGTTCTGATTTACCGATTACCGATATCGCTTTTGTACAATATTTTGTTATCGCCTATAAATTATCTCGATAAACGATTCTTTATGCACACGGTGTTCAAACTTAACAGTTAATTGGCGCTTGGGAAAAAATACTCGGTGTCCATCAAATCTTGTTGCAATTTAAAAAAAATATCTCTTCGTTTTGTTAAATGCCGCGACAGAGTCCATGAACTGCAGCTCTCTTTTCTTGAAAAACCTAGAAAAACACTTTTGCAATTTGACTTATAAAAAAAACAACTTCGCCAATGTATTAAAAATTTACCGGCACCGCAACATTTATCGGAAAAATTTATCGATTACCGATATTGCTTTAAAAAATTGAGATTTATCGGTATCGCCCAGGACTTTTTTAAAGTCATCGATTATCGTTATAGTACAAAAAAGTTTATCGTGCCCATCACTATGCGCGAGCGACGTATAGGTCTACAAAATCATCGGTCCTAGTAAACACCGCAAAGGACTGATATACCACAAAGGAAGTAAAAAGCTTACCACACACGGCAAAGTACGACAAAGGACTTTATTTCCGTAGAGCGAGAGAACGCTGTGTCGGGCTATTCGCCTTCTTCAGCCACCCTCATGCATAATGTATACTCGTTGTTACAAGTGCTTGACCTTGATCATGCAAGCACCCTTCCGCATTTGTATATCTTAATAGAATTTAACTTTGTGGTACCTAACATCATGTTAGATAACCACTCAAGTTAAATTCTTATTGATATTGATCTACTAATTGATCCAGTAAACACCGCAAAAAACGACAAAGGACTTGAACTCATAACGACAAAGGATTTTAAATTAGGGTTAGGGCTAAATTAGGGATGGGCTTGGGGTTATCAGGTCCTTTGCGGTGTTTAGTAAGTCCTTTGTCGCTCCTTTGTGGTGTTTAGTAGGACCCCCAATCATTGCTTGAATAACCTAGCCATAAATAAATAGTCATATACAAACTCAGGGCGTATTTAGGAGGGGCATTATGTGCCATGCCTCCACTTTTTGACTATGCCCTTTAGTAAAAAAAGATCAAATGTTGCTACGTGCCTGAAATATATGAAGGACTCTTTTGATCGCTTTTGTAGTTTATGCTACCTTATGAAATTTCTCGCTACGCCATTGCTCAAACTTTACAAAGTTTTTATTGAGTAGAGACCTTGATGGAGAGCCCTGCGTCAAGGTCTATTAGTATTAGCATGAAAAACATGACGTGTGGGATATCAGAGCGAGCAAGCGAATCAAGCAGATACCATTCGCCTGAGTATTTGCAACACCAAGGCTACACGTTTAAGGAAACAGGACCGCACAGATTTTTGAAATATGTGTTGACATTGCAATCAAACTAACTTGATATTAACGTTAGCCGTTTTACCTGCTTTGGTCGGTTTGTCAGCATTCTGGGCGAAGAAATGTAAAGCCAACCATATCTAAAAGTAAAACATAAGTGAGCAGATAGCGTTTCGGTAGTTCTGGGAATTTTTCCTCCCTTTGCAAATGGTCCATTGTCTTTTTTTCGCATAGATTCAACCAGACCCTTTATAAATCTAAAGTGCCGATATTCCCAGTTATGTTACCTCTTTAAAAACGTTTATGCTAGACTAAAGGCTACATCATGATTTTTTGTAGAGCATATGGATAGGCAATGCATAAAAAAGCTGCCTACTAAGTAGTATTTGTTAGCTGGCAGGCTAGGAGATGACTATATTTATGGAGTACCACTAAAACAGTCAGAGAAATTCAAGTACCTTGGCGTCTCATTCACAAGTGATGGCAGACAAAATAGCGAATTGGATATCCGCATCGGAAAAGCAAATGCAGTAACGCGCCAGTTCCACCGATCTGTGGTACTGAAACGGGAGCTTTGCACCTAGGCAAAGCTATCCATTTTCAGATCGGTCTATGTTCCTATTCTGACTTATGGCCATGAGTGTTGGGTCATGAATGAGAAAGTGAGGCCTCGAGTTCTAGCAGCCGAAATGGGATTCTTGCGAAGAATTAGCGGTTTGACCTTATTGGACAAGGTTAAAAGTGCAGATATTCGTGAATCTCTGAACATCGAAGCGCTGCTTCTCCGACTAGAAAGATCGCAACTGCGTTGGTATGGACATGTGACACGAATGTCTCAGGAAAGAACAGCCAAAAAACTGCTCTGTTCAACACCGATTGGTCGAAGGCCTAGTGGCCGTCCCAGAACTCGATGGCGAGATTACGCAGAAGATCTTAGTTGGTCTCGCCTTGACATCCCAGCAGAGCATCTATCCTTTGTTTCAGAGGATCGAGATGCGTGGAGGCTCCAACTCGAGCTGCAGCTGCCCCCGCGACCCCCCAAGGATAAGCGGGTCCAGAAAATTGATTGATTGATTGCTAGACCGCATCTTGCCCACCGACGTCCTTACTTTTGCTGACCATAGGGCTATCGCTTTACAGCAAAGTTACTATTTTACTGCACTGATAATTTAGTCGTAAAATGCGATAGGCTACATATGTGAAGTACGACGATTTTCATGGGCAACCAACCCTTTCTTCCTGTCTTCCAACGTCCATGGGTGGATCCAGGATTTCAGTTAAGGGAGGGAGAGAGAGAGATTTACTTTCATGATTTTATGGCACGTAAAAGGTGGGCATAGCATTTCAACCTATAATTAACATATTGGACAGCGCTTACAAATATTTATTGTCGCTCACATTTAAGGTGGAGGGGGGGAGGCGCATTAGCTTGGGAAAATTGCATGCTGGTAACGTAACATGGAGCAGAATAGGTTTTTCGCCACGCAACGACTTACCATCGCTGCGTCTCGACGATTTTTGCAATAATATTGCTCCTAAACAACTAACGCTAAACCTACGGACACCTTATCAGAATCTTACATGATGCTACACAGGGGCGTATGCAGAAATTTTCTGAGACAAGCAGCTTTAAGATTTACCGCTTAAGGCGCTACCGTATCTAAGCAATAACAGCTTTTAACCATGTATCGAAGGAATTTTCTGAGGCAAGCAGCGTTAAGATTTACCGCTTAAGACGCTACCGTATCTAAAGCCGTGGTCACACTTAGCGTTTAGTAGCGGCTACTTCTTGGTACCGGTAGCTGCTACTAAACTCTGAATGCGACCACCTAGTCGCTGCTACAAAATTTTGAAATAGACGCTGCTACTAGAATTGAACATGTTCAATTCTAGTAGCCGCTACCGAGCGTGTTCAAGATCACATGACGTACACTAGACAATAAACTATTATTATGTCTAAAATATCGGTACCGCTAATTTGTGCGTACTTCCACGACCACATGGCTTCTCATATAAATGCAAACCTGAAGAGGGACGGAGAAGATATTATAAAAGTTTTGGAGATCTACCGGGGTTATGACGTATTGTGGGATCCTAGCAACCCACTCTACATGAAAAAAAAATGCTAGGGAATATCAATTTTCGAAACTGATGTAAGAGCTGCGTCAAAGTAACGTAGATTTCGACGATGCCGAAACATTGCGCAAAAAGTTGAAAAGCTTTAAAGATGTTTACAGAGCGAAAGAAACAAAGTAATTAAGTCCACAAAAAGCGGAGCAGGAACCGACGATATATATAAACCCAAACTAGCTTGGTACGACAAAGCAGACGCCATTTTGAAAAAAGTTGTGTCTAGCAGGGAATCTTCATCAAATTTGGTGAGTGCGAGTTTGGTCTATTTTAGTTTTTTCGTTGTGTTAACCTCATTCTCATACAAAAGGATAAAAAATATAGGCTATATCAATGTATTTTGTAAGAGTATAGCGAAATAATTTAGTAAATGCATACATGTCAAAACGAAAATTCAAGTTATAAGACCGACTACAAAAGCAGAAGTTCCAGTTCATGCAAAAATGTACTACAGCACAGCAGCATATCTGATGCCAAATACAAAAAGCCTACACTATTTGTGTCCTGTTACTATCGATGATTAAAATATACATAAGAAATTGTCCATTGCAAAAATATCGTAAGCCTACAGTTCGTAATGTTAAGAATGTAGTTGTTGCAATTGCCACGGGACTGCCAGAGTTGTAGCAAAAGCATTTGCGTGCGTCTGTCGAACCTTTTCTGCTTCATTGCCATAGCGGTTAGATAAGTAACCAACAGAAAGACGGTCTACAGATCGCAATGACCCTCCCTCTTGCCTCCATGTTCCTGGATTGATTACACCACTATCCACATCCTCGGCATCCACGCACCCAGCAGGAAAATACTGTCTTGGTGAGGTTAAGCGCAGCCAATTATGAAGTGCACAAGCAGCCTTCACAAGAACTTCAATTGCCTCGACTTCTAAATCAAATGGCTTGTAAAAAAATATGGAATCTAGATACCAACATGCCGAAAGCATTTTCGACGACTCGTCTTGCGCGCGATAAGCGATAGTTAAATATCTTTTCTTCCAGCGATAGTTTTCCGTGGCTAAAAGGTTTTAGCAAATTCCTACGCAATGGAAAAGTGTCATCACCAAGACATAGCCCTGCTTCAGGCCAATTCAACAATTTTTTTTCCATTGCTATGTTCAATGTAGAATGCTTAAAAATGGTGCTATCCGATGCTCGTCCATCTTTTCCAACATCGATGTATCGGAAACAATAATTCGCATCTACTAAAGCAACAAGAACGATACTATATGTCCCTTTGTAGTTGTAGAAAGGAGCAGAGCTGTTTTTTGGGCGAGTAATTCGCACATGTTTACCGTCCAGAGCACCGCAGCAATTAGGGAAATTCCATTTGGTTTCGAAAAACTTCTGAATTAGTTGCCATGCACCCAGAGTATCTGGTACCTAAAACACGTAAACAGTTAAGAAACGTTTGGTAACATTGTGCTAAATAATACACAGCTTTGAATCCTCTTGAAATTACGGCTTAATTTCAAACAAATTGTGAAAATTAGTGAAGTTTGAAAAGGCTGAGTTAGCATTTGCCGAATTATTTGGCCAATTTCTTACTCAAAGTAAAAGCATTTTTCACTGCTTCTTTACTCGAAACTAAAATGAATAAACAAATGTTTTCACTATTTTACTGTCATTTCAGAATTTGTCGTCATTGGCCCACGATAGTCCTCCTTGCAATTCAAGTGGTTTTGGTCGCAGTGAAAATTATTAATACGAAAGCACCCCAACACAATCATCTACAATGCGTAACAGTGTTTCTTCTGACTCGAGCTTGCCCAAAACTAAAAAACCTACCTCAGACAAGAACAAACGATCATCAAAAGTATTAGAGGCGCCTGAAATTCCCACTAAATTGTCAAAGGTCAAGGCTACAAAACAGAATGCTGCTTATCAGCTTACGGATGCAGTTTCGAAGCTTCAAGAAATAGCTGAAATTACCAACTACGAAGAAGACTATTTCAGCAAATTTGCTAATCATATTGCATCTCAGCTTCGTGAGCTTCCGCTAACACATTCGATTAAACTTCAGGATAAAATTCAACATCTGGTCTCACTGGAACGGCTTAATGCACTTGCAAGTTCAACCTCACAAAGCTTTCAGATAGCTCCACATTTCTCAACTGCTACTCCATCCCCGCAAAGTTTTCAGCCTTCCCCATACGGTCCAAATGTATCATATCCCCCTAATCTGTTTAATCAGTCTTCTGGCGTTTTAACAAAATCCCCATCCGGCCATTACAGTGAGTGTAACCAACAGCCGATGTCGACTATCATCACCACAAGCAACCAAGTAATTACACATTTTGATGCGGACCCATCTGAAGAGGCTTTCGATATTCAGTAAATTTTTACTGTACTTTGAGTGTCTAAAAAGAGAAATACTGGCACTGAAGACCTTACTTGAACTTTCTTTAAATATTGACAATTGATTAACCGAGTCTAATAATTAGTTAGAGTTTGTGACTAATTGAGCTCATTAAACTTAGCGATTTTGTTTGCGGTGTCAAATAAACTTTCAATTCTTGGATATGCTTCTGGCTGTTCGGGATACACGGCACAATTACTAAGCCAAGTAGGCCTAGTATATTTTTAAGTTGTTTGTTTTTGCTTAACAATAGCCCGTAAGCAACTAAGTATACCGTACAAGAAGTCCGGTTATACGCAGCTTATCGCATTCTGTACTATAGGGAAAAGCGGAAGCAAGAGTTTGGTTTAGGGTAAAGGGGTGGCGATTATAGGTTAATATATCAATCTTAATTGCTCTTGTAATATAACTTAGAAAGCCTTAAACTTCGCACTTTTTAGAGGAGCATCGCCCTCCGCCTCTGTACTTTGCAAAGCAGGCTCAGTAGCTAAAAGTCCCAGTGCTAGACTATCTTGATACAAGAACTACCGGTAATGTTACTACATTTTCTAAATACAATGTATTGTTTACCTTAATATACGCATCCAATGCCTCGTAAACAGCAATTAATACATCTGGCAATAACGTTGATATTGTTTTGTATGGGATTCGAAAGAGCAATGCTAGTGAACGAAAGCTGTCCCCGCTCGCGAGATAACGCAGCGTTACTCCTAGTTTGGTCTTGCTGGAAATGGCCATCCTCATTCGAGTATCTCGCTTTTCGATTGCTGGCGTAACCAAGCGAAGCAGCTCATCAAACTTTTCCGAATTTATCCTCAAGGCGTTTTTGAAACCAGCTGGATCTTCTTCTGCCAATTTTTTCAATAAATGGCTAGATGCACCATATTTTTCTCTTCTGGACATCCAATCCCTCACCCACCTTCGGCTCTTACTTTGACAGACTTTTCTCTGAATTTCTTTTCCTATTTCTGCACTTAACAATCTAATAATACGGTTGATAGCCAGACGACGAACTTTCGGCATTCCGCTATTGCTAAATTTTGCATTAACTGCTAAACTCTGCATTCTCTGCACACACGTGAGTGGAAAATCGCTGCTATTTGTAGTAGCGTTAAATCGCTAAATGTGACCACTTTTGTAGCGGCGACAAGAAGTAGCTGCTACTTCAATAGCCGCTATTAAACGCTTAATGTGACCACGGCTTAAGCAATAACGGCTTTTAACCATGTATCGAAGAAATCCTGAGGGGCAGGCATTGGAGCCACCCGTGCGTCACTCGCAGACATAGGGTAATCGTAACGAAATTAGTAATCGATTACAATTAATTACATCTTTTCAGTAATCGTAATGGTAATCAAGTACAAACCAAAAATCAGCTCTGTAATTGTAATCGATTACATTGCAGCTGATTACATCATCCAGTGGATTACATTTAATATCACATTTATGTATTTTGTGAGTAGCAAACAAATACCAATTTTTTTGTCAGTTTGAAACCAAATGAAATGTTGTGTAGTTTTATGGCGCTTTATGACTACTAAGGTCCTTTAGCGCCACGACTAAATTTTGTCAAGAATTCACTGACGTATTTTAATTCTCTGTTTATTTCATCCTCCGCGCTACACTTAATTGCTGAGCGTTTAGAAAGTGTAACAGCAGATACCAGTTTTAAAGTCTTTGGTTTGACCCGACTGAGAATAGAACCCAGTCTACCAACTTCCAAGGCGAACGCTCTTAACCACTTGGCCATGGCGCTGCTGCAGATAATTCGTTTCAGCGCTGCCGCTGCAGTAAACCTAATTGAATTCGCTTTTGATGCTAGGTGAAACGGTGAGAATTTTCTCTTTCTGCTGTATAATTGTTTTGCTCCACACCAAGCAGTTGGAAGCGAAAATTTAACTAGCGCACCCCTACCTTCATTTTATTCATATACGGTAGGGTTACTGCGGAAGCATATTTTTTGTTAAAACGTCTGTTTTCTAAAGAAATGTGCATAGAAATGCTATTTTCACGTGTTCGAGCATTTTTGAACAGTAAAAAAAGTTATTTTCCCGCATGATATGCGATATTATTTCAGCAAAAAAGTGAAACAGAAAATATCAACAAACAATCCCAATAACCAGGGGTGCCTTAGTAAAATTCGAACTATGGGGGCCCTGTATAATGCAAAAAAGTCTATATTTTATACCAGATGTTCTTCAACTTTTTTAGCAACGCCTCTTTGCTTAGTTATTTTTGCCTACGCCCCCCCACCAGTGCCGAGTGAAGACTGTTGCTTCTAACCCCCAAATAAGCTCCAGCGGGGGCCCTTCCATATCTACAAACATTTTGGCAGTTTCACGCTTTTTCGACTCATTAGCTGCATTATTTCAAGAGCCATATCCAAAATTTCCTCAGGAGAGGCGCCCCCAACTTTCGTATTTTCGACCGATCAGATGGCCGAGTAGTATAGAGCGTCTGCTTCTGGATCGGTAGACTTGGGTTTTGATTCCGAGTCGGGTCAAACCAATGACTTAAAGTTGGTATTCACAGCTTCCCTGCTTGACGTTCAGCATTTAAGGGACAGTGTGGAGAACAAGCCGGCAAGTTTACTTGTTGTGCCATTGGGAAAGGCACTTAACGGAATTCCCCCATCTTGGCGTGATAGACAGATGGCCGGCAACTCCTAAGCGAGCTCGTATAGCGCATTGATCGCTTTCTCGTGATAGAATAAATACGCAAATAATAATTTTTTGAAAATTTGTAGAGCCAATTTACATCATGTAATTGCAATTAAAGTGCTTTTTAAGCTACTTTCTAACAAAATTTTTTGAGTCTAATCCAAAAAAATATTGTGGGGCCCCTTCAATTGCCTCTCCCCGACCGGGAAGACCAAACTTAGGAGATGCCCTGATGCGGCACTGCCCACCACGCTGCAAAAACATGCAGAAAATATAACAATTTATTTGCATTGTCTTAATCGTCTTAAAGGGGATGCAGCTGTGTAGGGGAAACAAGTTTTAAAGTTTTACTAAAAAAAAATTTGAAAATATATGTTCAATCATTACCTTATTGCTAGTGCTGTGCTCACGCCCCCCTTGCAAACCTTTCACGCCTCCCAGGTTATGAACCTCTGCTTTAAAGTCTAAACGTTCACATCGACTTGGCCGATTTTAAGAGCCCTCTGGGTCCCCCTACAAACAATTTTTTTAAAACTAAGGGGCCGAGCTCCCCAAAGCCACCCCTGTTGATAACTGACTAAGACTAATGGAAATTGTAATCGTAATTACTGTTAATGTAATTGTAATCAATTATTATAAAATTTTCAGTAATCGTAACCGTAATTGTAATCAAATGATTAGGAGTAATCGTGATCGCAACTCATTACATGAGTGATGTAATTGCCCCAAGTCTGGTCAATGGGTTTGCCACTGACACTACACGTTTACACTTTTACCTGAACAAACTACAGTACCGGTAGGCTATTATGATTTGCATACCGAATAGCCATACGGCTAAAGTAGAAAAGACATTCTGCCAATACAATCAAAGCCAAAGTAGCCATAACATAAGTAAGCAAATGCTGTGTTAAGATGCTTTCTTTCATCCCCGGCTCTTCGTTGGTAAATTCGTTCACTTCTTCAGAAACGAACTCATCTGGTTTCTCGTTTATTGTGGACATCCAGCTGAAGAAATTGTACCAGAAAAATTCATTATCCTCAATGTTTTTTTCCTCCGCAACGAGTTCTGTTTTGTAGATCCATTTCGATAAAAAATTTTCTTCAAGTTCTTGAGGATTCATACCTAAATGAGTTGAAAGTTGTCATTGCTGACTCTTAATTATTTAGATCGATTTCAGCTTCCACGATACCAGCACTGATTTCCAGGAACGGATCAACAGTACGTGGGGCCCTGGCCTGGGCTAATTTAATAATGGGGCCCCCTTTTCCAAGTTCAGCGAAAGCTTATACGATAAAAATGAAAAGAACAATAAACCGAAAGAACAGCTTTAAATAACAAAACAATACCAATTTTGATCAGCAGCGTAAAAAGACCAGTATGGATTTTTTGTGCTTTGATTAGCTAGCTCAATTACTGCCTTTGAGTCCTACTGAATAAGATCAAAAAAATCAAATCAGATCTTCGTTATAGGCTACTCCCCGCATTACGCCGAAGCGTATAACGAGTTGCGGGGCCCATCTCCGCAGCTTCGCGCCTGGGCAACACAGCTCCGAAGAGACGTCGCAGCGGTGGCGAGTCGTTGGCAACACTGTGCCGATTTGACTGGCCTGGGAATCGAACCCCAGACCCCCGCACCGATAGCGTGCGCTTAGCAGCTGAGCTAACGGCCGGTCCTATATTACTCTTTGTTAAAAACAATTAGTGCATTTCCATTACATCGATTTACCCAATCGGTTTAATGGGTTTATATTTTCCTTTGTTTAATTTTACAATCGTTTTTACGCGTACGGTACTTATATAATGAACGAACCAAAGAGAAAAAAAATTGAATAATTTTAAAATCGTTCTTAGTCACGTCGGCAGCGTGACCAAACGGTCTGGAGCGCCGTTTTTATGGCGATCATAGTGAATCGAAAGGTCGCGGTTCAACTTCTACCCTCGACATGTTGTTGTGTTCTTGGATAAGGTACTTCGTGATGTTTGTCGCAGCTTGATGGCTTGAACAAGCAGCAAATTCAACAAAATACAAGAAGAGGAACCTCAGAAAAGTTAACTCCCAAGCGATTGAGGATATCTAATCTGACATATAGCGATACAACTCGTTTCCTCGTGAATGGAGGATAAAAATGGAAAATCAATTCAAAAAATTTTTGCTTGTAATAGTCTTTTATAAAGAAAGATTCGGTAAATCGATTCAATGGAAATGCAGAAGCCTAGATGGCTTTATCTTTTACTCAAAACAATCAAGAAATAAAGCGACTGATCGACTAATAACAGTCATAAATCATATTGTTAATGTATAGGCAAAGCTGGGCACTAGCGTCGCTACCCGTTATGCTAGTAATTTGCAAGCGTCAGTGCCGCTGTTTTTTCCTATCAGTAGCGTGAAGCTAGCGCCGCCGCTGTTTATATCCTGTTTTGAAATATAGTAATGTCTTATTTATAAAAACCAAACTACAGTATACTATGCTACTGCTCTCTGCAATAGATTTTATTCTTTCACATTAAAGCTGGAACTACCACTTATCCTAGAGCAGGGGTGAGCAAGCTTTTCACACGAAGGGCCAGATTTGGAAAAACTGTTAAAGCCGCGGGCGGCACGCTGATTGGAAAACAAGGTGAAGACTTTTTCAGAGATTACGGTCCACGTCCATTTCTATTTGAATAAGGTTGAGTCTATTTGAATAAGGTTTAATCTACTGCTAATAAGATTGATTGTGTACTGGTGTAAATTAATTGTGAACTGGTGCATCGACTCAATTACGTAACAGTGGAATTATGGGAAAACACACCAAACTTCATGTAGAAATGTTAGAGTAAGCAGCAGCGAAGAAAATCAATCCAGTCCTGTTGTTAAAGAGCTGGTAAACAAAGCGGCGGAAAAATGGAGACAGGAATATTTGGCAGAAATAAATGCTCTTAAAATTGAAATTGTGGAGGAAAAAATAGCCAAAGCTACATTAGTGAACAATATGTTAATCTGAAATCGGAATATGATGAACTGACAAAAATTAAAGATGCTCAGGAAAAAGAAATGAAAAAGTTGAAAACTCAGTCATCTGAGCTGGCCATTGATGAGGCTGAAGGTGCTAACAAAATAGACGCGGTTCAGGGATATCTAGAATTAATTTCACGCTTGAGTGGTGACAATAGTAGGGTCATTCATTCACGCGCTCATTTAAAATCAGGTTTAAGACTTAAGAGTAAGACTGGATATTAATGAGAGATTAGGAGCTTAGGGCTGAGCTGAGCTATTTTGCAATAATTATGCAGACAGGAATGACAGCAGTGTGTAGAAAATACTCTTATCTGTAAATAAGAATGTGGACTTGGGTTTATCCAGCAGGCCAGTGAAGAACTGGGAATAAATAAGTGGTAGTCTAGGCCTATTGCTACCAGAGTGTTTTACTGCTAAACCTGACTTGTGCACACAAGCCTAAACCATAATAACTTTGTCGTAGCTTAAAAATGAATCCCATGGGGCTACCTACCCTCTGGACTTGTGAAGGGTGCAGCAGGATACTGGTGCAGTGGTGTGAGAACCAAGTAATGAACTACCGACATATACCGATAATCACTGTACTGGTACCGGTACCAAATGGCCAATAGGTCTACCAGTAGCTTTTTACTTACTGTTATAGACCTCCACTTTCATGTCTTATGTAGGCCGTCAGGGTAGGGTCAGTATTTTGTCTCTGAATTTCGTTATCAGCAGATTGCTGAATTAACAAGTTTTTCTGGATAGACATTAGAGATGTCGCCGTTTAAAATGGGATAGATGAATAATTAACTAGATGTACCGGTACCCTAGATTGCTTTAAATTAGATTGTTGGATTTGTAATTGTTAGACTTGGATCAATTGGCTGATCTATAGTTAGTTCTGGTTGAATTACGCCTTCATTTTGAAAAGAGTTTAAATTTATTTTTTGGGCAGTGTCTGTTTTGCTGTTAACCGCAAAATCCTGATTGACTCACATCTGCAGATCTATACGCATAACTGTTAATTGGCTTGTGGCCACTGTTCCCTCTAAGATTTTAACTAGGCTAGTGAGAATTTGCCCAAATATGAAAGTCACTAAAAATTTGCCCAAACATTCAAAGGATGGAATTCAAGGTCTGGAATAATTTTTATTAAAAATAAGAGTTTCTATGGTAAAAAACCTTCATTGGACACAAAAAAACTTGAGCACTTTCAACTAAAGTAGTGTCTATTTTGCCGTTAATGGCGAAATAGCTTTTAGGTCTATTTCGTCGTAAGTGACGTCGTGGATTTTTAACAACCATTTTGTACTAGATTGTCACCATTTCTCGATAGCTCAGTGGATAGAGCAGAGCGTATAAAAGGAAGCGCTGCACTAGTGTTGGGTTCGATTCTCATCGCGGCTTTGGTTCGTTTCCCTTCGGTGACTTCGGTTTGGTGCGATTCAGATTCATGTGACCTGGGGTTAACAATCGGGTTTGTGAAGATAATAGAATAAAATAAGATGTAATATTCGTGTGACATGGGGTTGTGTAGCTGCGGCAAAACAGTCCTAAAAGCTATTGTGCTGTTAACGGCGAAGTAGACACTGCCTTCAACTAATTTGCTTTTAAATCAATAAAGTCTAGCATTGTGCAAAAATTGAAAAATTTTGCCCAAAATTTCTCATTTTCTCAAATTTCGCACCATAGAGGGAACACTGCTTGTGTCTATACAGTGTACGCATAACTGGTTTTGACGCTTCATATTTTTTAATCTTGGTTGATCTATATTTAGTGGCAATTCTATCATTCAAAAAGTTGGGGTAAAGGTACCATAATCGTGGGGGCGAGTGACAAAAGAATATGAGGGAAAAAATTAAAGTTTTTAGCCACCAACTATTAGAAAGTAAAGGTTTATATGAATTGTATAACGTAGTAGCCTACGTGGGCTTGTTCGGCCTCCAAAATAAAAGCACCGTGTTTGGAAATTACGCTTTTTCATAGTTTTGCTCTGGGTAGTGAACGAAAAAACTAACTAATGAAATTTCTAGAATTCAGTCTGTTTCAAATTGCAGAAATTTGTAAATTGCTGTATTCGCAAGTATTTTTTCAACCTCATGCAGAGTAAATGTGATGCAACAGATTGAGAACAATTTATTTTTGTTATGCCAAATCATGAAACTCCACCGTGATTTATTTTATACGTCAAATGATAAATGTCAACACCACTGAAACCCTTAAAAGTTTTATGAATTTGCCAGAAACGGGAAATCTTGGAACCCCATATTTTAGGGGAAATTTCCCATCCCAACTTCTCGGTAGGAAAGTAATAGTATGCATTTTTTGGAGATAGTCCCAATCTGGCAAGTTATAGCTGTAAGCTATGATATACTGTAGTATCAGCACCAGTTGGCATACCATAAAGAGGCCTATACAAGACGTAGTGCAGCACCATAATGGCTGATAGAACATGGGCAGCACTTGTGGTTTTGGAATTAAACCAGTTGGGTTAATAGATTCATAAAAAAAGGTCATCTCCTTATGTAACATGCCGATACTACAGAAAAAGTACTGCTATGTAAATTTCCAAAAAATAAGGATTTGAAACAATGTTGGATCAAAGCCATTCCACGCAAAAATTGGACCCCTACAACTTCACACAAAGTTTGTGCAAAGCATTTTTATAAGGATGATTTCATTGCCACTTCGCTGGATCATAAGAATCACGTAAACTTGCTCGAGATTCTGAAGAATTAAGCCGAATGCGCTTGAAACGATCAGCAGTACCACATGTTTTTCCAAGTCTTCCAAAAATATTTTTCGATTTAATCAGCTGAGCCACGCTCTACAGCATCGTCATCTTCTGCAAGATGTGGCAAAGACAATGCTCTTGTTTCGCAAAAAAAAAAAAAAGCGTTGCTTAAAAGTGAATCTTTCACAACTTTTGAAGAATGTAATCAAAAAATCTTGCTGGAACCCTTACTTAGCAGTTATGTGAAAATGTCTGGTGAAGGTTTTATGCTATGTCACTGCATACAGGTTGGATGTTCTGAACAACTCTGGGATGCACCACAATAGCATCAGTCATTGTCATACACAACCTTCAAGTAAAGCCTTTTGTGCGTGGTGCTAATATTCCAAAGTGTATTTCAGTCATCTTAGGACATCTAAGGTTCTCCAGTCCACTACTGAACTTACAAATTTACTTGCTCTTTGCAAATTATTGTCTGAAGTTGACAACTTGACAATGACGTAATACCGGCGAAAATGCTGTGCACAATGCGAAAGTTGACTCAAAGGCTTCGGCTAAGAAGTGGTATGAACCAGCGTACACTGTAATTGTTTTGATGCTTTTCATTTGCTGTTTGGGTTTGTCCTGAAGGTATGGCATTGCACTTTACCTTACCTGTTGGATTTATTTGCTCTTTTTTTTAGCAGATTAATAATTATAAGTATTAAGCATCCATGCAAAACACTATTCTGTTCAAACTGTCACTACAACTACTGAGCTTACAAATTTACTTGCTCTTTGCAAATCGTTGTCTGCGGTTGACAACTTGCCAATGACGTAATCCAGGCGAAAATGCTGTACACAGTTTGAAAATTGACCTCAAAAGCTTCGGCTACGAAGTAGGCTAGTGTGAACCAGCGTACACTATTAATGTTTTATTGCTTTTCATTTGCTGTTTGGGTTTGTGATAAAGGTATTGCATTGCCTTTTACCACACCTGTTATTTGCTCTCTTTTTACGCAGAGCATTAAGCATTTATGCAAAACGCTATCCTATTCAAACTGTCACTACAATAACTTGTAATACCATTTTGTTAGTTGTACTTGAGCGTTATGACCTGTAGCGCTGACGTATTGTCAAAATTGGAAAAAATGCGTTTGACCCTACTAGTGTCACATGCAAAAATAAGTTGTTCATCCCCTTGTTCTAGATATCCCTGACGCGGTTGAGCAGCATGGGCGGCGCCAAAACTTGGAGATTGTGGGAGTACTAGAAAAAGAAGGGGAGGACACAAATAAAATAGTAATCGAAGTTGCCAAGTTGCTTCAAGGAGAAATTATTGATGAGCAGATTTCTACATCTCATCGTTTACCTGTCCGACCCAAACGTAGTGCTTCAGAAATTCAAACCCCTCCACCAATTATAGCTCGATTTGTGAGCAGGGATGTTCGCAATATGATCTATGAAAAACGCAAGCTCATGAAACAATTGCATCTCAAAAATTTTTCTGTGAACGGAACTACGCGAATCTTTGTTAACGAGAATTTGACACAACGACGGAAAGCTCTCTTTTGGAAAGTTAAACAAAAATCAAAAAGATCAGGTTACAAAATTTTTTGGACAATAAATGGCAATGTTATGGTGCGAAAAAATGAAAATTCCGATATCATATCCGTCAAATCTGAAATCGATTTGTCTTTAATAGAGTGATTGTGTTAGGCCTATTTAAAGTAGTATGTGCGGTTATTTTGTAGAATTGAAATGCCAAGCATGCATGCTGGTGCTGCGGAGGGACCAATGACTTCAAGTCAAGCAACATCACTAAATCATGAAAATGATTGAATCAGAAAATTTTGACTTGAGTGACAAATCCTTCTCAATTTTTTAAAACATCAAGGCATGTGCATATTTAAATTTGAGTTTAACTTTTGGCCACCAAAGCAACAATGAGCTTTTTTTATTTCATCTTAATATACGCTTGTTGCACAAAAATTTTGACAGTTTATGTGATTTATTATCTAAACTACTACAGAAACCTTACATTATTGGACTAAGTGAAACAAAAATAAAAGACAAACCTCAAATAAATATTTCCATTCCTGGTTATACTTTTCTGCATAACAATTCTGATACAAACGCTGATGGTGTTGGATTGTACGTCTCAGATATTTTTCAATTTCAAGAACTAACGTTTAAAGCATCTTTTTCTGGCTGTGTAAGTCTGTGGATTAAATTATCACGCCTTAATACTGAAATCAACTACGTAGTTGGCACTATCTACCGCCATCCTAATACAAATGCTAATGCTTTTTGTGATTATTTAAATGAAATCTTGTCGGATCTTGACATGAACAAAAAATATTTTTTTGTACTCAGTGATATAAATATCCATTTTTCAAGCAAACCCTCCAACTCTGCTAAGGCTAGGGAATATTTAAACATGTTAAATGCCAATTGCTCCACCTCTATCATAAACATTCCTACAAGAATAACATCCAGCTGTGCAACAGTGTTGGATCACATTATTACCAATGAAAACAGGTATGAAATACTTCCTTTTGTTGTAAACTACAATATTACTGATCATTTTCCAATTATAGCTACCATAAAAAAAAATTTTAACTCCCAAAGACATTAACAAAGGTTAGTTAGATCTTTCAATAAATTTAACAGTGAAAATTTTAATGATGATTTGTTTTTTAAAATAGAAAATTTTGTCCCTAAATTCAATACTGTTACTGGCAAAAATATTAATGATCTATTTGAACAATTTTGTTCTTTGATAACTAAAACTATTGATACGCACGCCCCATTTAAAAAGCTCTCTAGAAAACAACGACGATCAAATCTTTATTATACTCACCGTATTACGCCGAAGCGTGTAACGAGTTGCGGGGCCCATCTCCGCGACTTAGCGCCTGGGCTACACAGCTTCGAGGAAACGTCGCAACGATGGCGAGTCGTTGGCGACACTGTGTCGATTTGACCGGCCCGGGAGTCAAACCCCAGACCTCCCACACCGATAGCGTGCGCTTTGCAACTGAGCTAACGGCCGGTGAAACAACGACGATTAAAATCTAAACCCTGGATTACTAAAGGCCTTCTGATATCAATAAAAAGAAAACAGAAGTTGCATAAGTCACATTTTATTAATGGATCTCCACAAGGTTTATTCGAATACTTTAATTAAAATTAAAAATCTTGCGAAGAAATTGTATTACTATCGCAAGTTAAATGAGTATAGAAATAACCCCCCAAAAACTTGGGAAATATTGCGCACTCTGTTACTATCTAAGAACAGTCTCATAACTGTAAACAATTCTCCTAATCTTATAACTGTAAACAATTCACCAATTTCGGATTTGAATGAAATTGCAGAATAATTTAACAATTATTTTTCTAGTGTTGGCAAGTCTGTGGCAGCCAGTCTAAAACAGACAAATGACATGAGTACAGATGAAATGCTTATTTGAAAAATCCGTGTCTTAATTTTATCTATTTGCAACCAACAACACCACACGAAATTATGTAGCAAGTCAATGCTTTAAAGTTGAACAAAGCTAGAGGCCATGATGACATTGATGTACACTTTCTAAAAGTTGCCGCTCCTAGTCTTGCTAATTCTTTGTCAATTATGCTAAATCCTTGCTTAACCTTGGGTGTATTTCCAAACAAATTAAAACTTGCGAAGGTTGTTCCTGTTTTTAAAAATGGGTCCACAAATCAACCAAATAATTACAGACCAATTTCGCTATTAACTTCCCTATCAAAACTTTTTGAACGCATTATTTATAATAGGCTTTTATCTTTTTTTGAACGCAATGAAACTATTGTATCAACTCAATACGGCTTTAGGCATCATCACTCTACATCACATCCAGTGATGGGATTCAGGGGGCTCACACGGGTTCGCGCGAACCCGTTCTTGGAATGTCAGGATAATCAGAGAACCCGTTCTTGCTTTTTCTTACAGACATTAGACCTTTACGAGGGAACCTGTTGCTAGTAAGTACGATACAAAAGAGAACCTGTTCTTAAAATTTTGAATCCCATCACTGATCCATCCCATATTGGACCTGATCACATCTTGCTTTGACAATATTAACGATAAGCAATATTCTTCCTTAGTTTTTTTTAGATATAAGAAAGGCGTTTGATTCAGTATCACATGTTAAGTTAATCAAAAAACTGCAACACTATGGTATCCTAGGTGTGGCCAAATTTTTGTTTGAATCATATTTGCATGATAGAAAGCAATTTGTTTCTATTACCAATACCAATTCATCTGATAAAATAATTGAATACGGAGTTCCTCAAGGATCTATTTCAGGTCCATTATTATTTTTAGTATACATTAACGACCTCCCCTCATGCTTGCAAACTACTCCTAGATTTTTTGCTGATGACACTGCTCTTTTAATCACGGGAAAAACAACTTATGATGTCGCGAATCTGGCTAATGTTGAGCTAGCTAATGTCTCGCAATGGATGAGAGCAAATGGTCTGCTGACCAACACTACTAAAACCGAAGCACTGCTTATAACGCCCGTTGTTCGTAAAACGAGTCTGCCTTTTACCCTCATGTTTAATAGTCAGATTATCATTCCTACAGAGTCGGCCAAATATTTAGGAATCACCATTGATGATCAACTTTCATTCAAAAAACACATTGCCTTACTTGAAAACAAAATTGCTCGATCTGTTGGCGTTATTGCAAAATTAAGTTATTATCTTCCATCAGTAAGCCTCGTTAACTTATACTATAATTCTCTTGTACATTCACATTTATTGTATGCTTCACCTGTGTGGGCCTCAACCTACTCAACATACCTTACCAAGTTAAAGCGACAACAAAATAAAGCTTTAAGAATCATTTCAAAAACGTCAATTCGAGATAGAATTACGCCTCAATACCATCAGTTTGAAATATTAAAGCTTGAAGACTTATTCACCTATAAAATTGCTAAATTCATGTACCAATTTAATCGGAATAAACTTCCTGATAATTTCAACCATTATTTCAGCTACTCATCCAATGTATCACACTACACTACTCGTCAAAGTGAACAACCAACGACCATGTTCTTACCTCGCTTCATGACTATTCGTCCTCAGCTTTCCATTAAATTCATTGTAACTAAAATATGAAATAATACTCCGCATGACGTCAAAAAATTAACATACTCTAAGTTTAAACCCTGTTACAAAAAAATTTTGTTAAACACATACAATCCAACTCCACACTTGATTCATTTGTAGAATTTACACGCAAGCTTTAACACTCTTGGACATTTTTGGCAAATGCATTAGCAATTATCACTAAAATATGACCAATTATAAATAACAAATTATTCAGAAACCTTCTGTTCACACATATATTTCCTATAATCAATTTGCAGCATTTATGTAGCAGATAATTGTTTTGAAATTACATTGTCAGACAAAAGTTAGGCTAAATCTTAAAAACATGTTTCAATTGGGCTGCTGCTTGACTTGAAGACCTTTGGTCCCTTCGCAGCTGCCTGTTGCCAATATTGTATTTATTGCCAATCCCTTATATGCGTTTGTGTATTTTGCGCAACGAAATAAACCTGTTCTGCACGAATGTGATTTTCAAAATGAAAGGTTTTCACCTCGTTTTTTATTCCAATTTTGCATCGCTGAGGCTTATTGAGTTGAAAATCATTGCCATCCATGATCTCTTAAGGAAAAAAAGGTCTTCCGCAAAATTCACCGTGGGAGTTTAAGTTTGTGTAAATGCCAGCGGATCAGAATAAAGGACCGGCGGGCCGTAGTTTGCCCATGTCTGTTCTAGAGTGTAAAGTTATGAAGCCTAGATGTTGTAGCTAGCCTACCGTTGTACGATCGTGCAATAATTTTTAACGCTAGATTCTTCAGTGACATTAAACATTTTCTGCTTGCATAACCTCAACTGTAGTCTGGCACTCTTGCTCGCAAGTGGCAATGAAATGTCATCGTTTGTTCATAACTACCCAAATTAACATTTATCTGATTCTTTATTGTGACGTTTGAATCGGCAAAAGGCGGATAACTTTTCTTTGAAAAAAATTGCTGTCTGCGACCTACATAGCAATAATGTTGGCTGATAACAACTGCGATTCTTACTTTAAGAAGATTTTTGCTTATAAATATTAATATTGAGTTAACTAACAACATATTACGTTTACTCCCAAGGCCCCAACCCCTCAGCGCCAAAATTTTAAAACTTTGGTAGTTTCTGCAAATGAAGACCTGTTTTAAAAATCGAAAATATTTTCTGTCAAAAAAAAACTTCTAGAAAAATGTAAATGTTGTGGGGCCCCGGGCTTCAGCCCGCTCCGCCCCCCCTTAATCCGCCACTGCTGATTTCTGCAAACACGCACTAACTGATATGAAATCCAGCTAGAAAATCTAAAAAACAGTCTCACGCACAAAGTTTAGCACAGAAAAAAATTAACTTGAATTCAAAATGATCAGCAAAAATCTGGTTAAGAAGAAAAATAACAGACTTTTATTAATATCAGGTGGGCAGGAAAATGTGATTAGCCTAAGGACTTCTGTTTAATTGAAGATAGCAAAAACTTACCTTATAGGACTAAAGTCGAAGTAAAACCGAGCTAAAAACGAACTTCGAAAAAGTTGACCAGAAAAATAATTTAACCTCTCTTCACATGCACCTCCAAATCTAACAAACAAAAAGGAATCCGGAACTAATTTTCTCTTTGACAAATTTTAGAAAACTGGCGCAACATAACAAAACTGAAGCCCATTTTCTTCAAGTTAAGTGAGAAAAATTATTATCCTTAAATATTCTTAAAAAATTCTGGCAATGTTATTACGAAAATGCGTCATGCAAATGAAAATGACCGTATAAAAGACATTATGATATCATCTATACTGGCATCACATTCTTCTCCGGTACCGTTATTATCAACAGCAATGACAAGTGTAAAGCACATTGGCAAGCGGGGCCGCATTTAGGCGAGGGGCTGAAGCTCCGCTGCCCCTTGATAGGCAAAATCGTGTCTTCTAAAGAAAAGCTCAGATGACCAAGTGGTAAGAGCGTCCGCCTCGGGAACTGACGAGCTGTATACTTGGGTTTGATTTCGAGTCGAGTCAAACCAATGACTTTAAAATTGGTATTCACAGCTTCCCTGCTTGACGCTCAGCATTAAAGGGACCGTAAGGAGAACAAGCCGGCAAGTTCGCTTGTTGTCTCGTTGGGAAAGGCACTTAGCGGCATTCCCCCCTTTTGATGTGGTAGACAAATAGCCGGCAACTCCTAAGAGAACTCGTACAGTGCATTAATCACTTTTTCGTGATAGGAGGATAAATAAGCTATACAAGTACAAATAAATACAAAAAAAAAAAATGCAGCCCAAAAAGATCCCAAAGTCCTAATACACAGCCGTGCCAGAAGTCGAAAAATCATCAATAAAAGTGGGAAGGGGCAAAAAGGAGTAGGCTACTGGTAAAACAAATCCTTTCATCCTAAATTGGAAAATAAAAAACTCTATCTCACCGAAAAAAGTGTAACTAAATTTATTTTCAACAAACCAAAAATAGGTTCTCGGTCAGGTGAACAAGTCATAAAAATTTTAAGAAATTTAAACAGGCCCGTAACCAGAAACTGAGCTCAGGTGGGGCATTATTTTTACTCAGGGGGGGGGCCAAATTTTTTCGTTTACTCCCTAAATGACCAACTTTAAAAACAGTCAACATTTGTCTGAGCTTGCAAAATTTAATTGTTTTATATAAGGGGCAGTCGCGCAACCAGAATTTGGCAAAAAAGGGGGCACAACCGGATGTCTGGGGGTGAAACCCTCAGCCGCTGGAGGCTAAAAGGGTCTGGGGGCGTAGCCCCCAGCTGCCAACAAACTTTTACGGTTTTCATATCAAAAAACACCCATTTTAACACACTTTTTTATCAAAAAAGGCTTGCAGTGAGTGCAGTCATTATGGACCATGCAAAAATATTTGCGCAGCTTATGCCTAAAAGCAGAAGCTTGGCTAAAATAAGTAAAAAAAGGCTGCTACCATTATTAGTTTAGGAAATTATAAACTGAAAGTTTGGTTTTAGCACCTTAGTACAGGGAAAAAGGGGGGTGGCATGGCACCGTGGCCTTCCCTGCGTGCGCCTATGGTAAGGCCTAACTAAATTATTACCAGTGGCGGCTCGTGGCCAAAAAACAAGAGGTGCTGCAAGCGACAAATTTTGACAAGCCTGCTTAACTGTAGTGATCCCAACGCCTATTACAGAAACTCTCTGATACATAACAACTTACAGGAATGATTCAATACTAAACCATAGAAACAGTTACCAAGCTAGTAATACCTTAATACTAATGTTCAAGTAAGGCTGCGATAGGTAACACAAAACACAGAACAGTACCAGCAGATTTGGTAAAAACAATACAAATTTTCTCACTTGTTTTTTAAATCACAATGCACACTACATACAGATACAGGTAGGTAGATTGAGAATTATTATCCACAAATTCAATTTTTTTTAAAAACATTTCAGAAACATGGCATGGATCCCCAAATATATATAATATACATAAACCAAGTACCGGTATGCATATACCTAAAATCAGGGAAAATTGTAGAGGAAAATAGTTTTTTTAAGCAACTAAAATCTTCCCTAAAAAACCTGCCAAACCTACACATGCTCGAGCAAACCATAGCATCCTTAATCCAATTACCAATAGGGTTGGATCCATTCAATTTTCTTCTAATTTTGAAATTCAAATTCAAACTCAAATTCATTGACTTTAAAGAAACAAAATTCAAATTCATTGACTTTGAAAAAATAAAATTCAAATTCAAAGTCATTGACTTTGAAAAAACGAAATTCAAATTCAAATTCATTGACTTTGAAAAAACAACATTCAAATTCATTGACTTTGAAAAAACAACATTCAAATTCAAATTCATGAAGAATTTGTGAGCGGATTCAAATTCAATTGCAAATTCAATTCATCTTACCAGTCACCAGTATACTCACCAGTGTCGCCACTCATCAGCCACCTCTACAAATTCCATACTTGGTCAGCCAAATTATTACAATTATGCGTTTAAAACAAGAAATATTTCTAAGTACTGTAGGTTTAGCGAGTAGCAACTTATGATATTTTCGTTCAAGAAATGCGTAAATTTAAGTAAAAGTGTAGCTAACTGCAAAAATGACAGTACAAGATGCAAACAAACATAACTTTTATTAGAAAACATGAAGAACAATTAACGAAATCGAAGAGATAAAGCAAGCACACGAACAAATTTTTAACAGCTACAAAACATTTTTATTGCATTTTATATGCTAAGCAACAGCCTTTGAAACGTCTCCGCGCCTAGTGAAACCATAGACCGTGTCTAGTGAAACCACTACTATTGAAACCATAGATCAAACGCAGCTATTTCACATTCAAGATCGCTGCGTACAAATGTGCATTCTACTCTATATGAGGGGAGAAAGCATTGTCCGGCCATCCGATCTTTATATTAATAAGCTACTGTAAATCGTTCTTATGTTGCACTTACAATTAATTTTACAAAAACAGTTTGAAGTTGAAACTTCGTATCTTTTCTTTCGCTCGCCTGTTGGTGAAATACAGTGGTGTTAAGTAAGGAAGTAGTTTTACTTAAGTGGACTACTTAAGAATTATTGCTTGGTAACTAGTAGGCCCACTTACTTAAGTGATTTAAATTTCGACTACTTCTACTTTTACTTACGTAGTTCAATCAGAAAGTAACGCTACTTAAGTGGCTTCAAAAATGATAAGTAGTTAATATTAAGCAATGTATCTCGCAAATGATAAACAATCATGCTTGATAATAAAATTGGCAACATTAGTATTAGGTGTATTGTTTTATTTTACATATATATGTAAGTTTTACAATTTCGTGATATTAAGTGGTCTTTTGTTGTTTGTGTTTGGCATGGACAATGAAGTTGCATTTTGCAGATCATGGCACACTTCACTCTTTTATTTTCGTCAAATAAATGTGCTAATCATCCTAAATATACTTAAGCATCGGCAAAATATATGTCAAGTTTGGAAGGGAGCAAATTATTTTTTGTCAAAGCTCAGCTTTACTACCTTGGTTTTGCAAATGCTACTTTTTACTCACAGTGCTGTGCAAAAGTTTAAGACCACTATCAGTAATATGGTATATATGAAAATAATCTAAGTTGTTCCATAACAGAGCACCTAATTACGTAATTTTTTGGATTATTCTGTGAAGAATGCCCTTTTTAAACTCGGTAACGCAATTTCAGGTAAAGTTTGATTTTTATATGCTTGTAACCAGCTGGTATTTATTTTTCAATCCCCCTCAAAAATGGGCAAAAAAACGTATATTTTAGCAGAAAAACGAGCTCAGATAAACCTATTAAGTGAAGAGGGATATTCAGAACGTCAAATATCTAACAGACTAGGGGTCAGCAATACTGCTGTGCACCAAGCAATAGCCAAGTTTCAAAAGTAATGGCATTTATACGGACAGGAAGAAGAGTAAGAGATCCTTAAAAACCAGCAGTAGAGATGACCATATCATCAAAAAGATTGCAGTGCGATCTCCGTTGAGTTCTAGCAAAAAAATCCGTAAGGAACTTCTTCAGGCAGGTGTCAATATCAGTCGATCCACGGTCTCACGTCGATAAAACATGAATTTTGGTTTAAAAGCTTGCAAACCAGACCGAAAACCTTTTTGATATGGTCATCTCTACTGCTGGTTTTTAAGGATCTCTTACTCTTCTTCCTGTCCGTATAAATGCCATTACTTTTGAAACTTGGCTATTGCTTGGTGCACAGCAGTATTGCTGACCCCTAGTCTGTTAGATATTTGACGTTCTGAATATCCCTCTTCACTTAATAGGTTTATCTGAGCTCGTTTTTCTGCTAAAATATACTTTTTTTGCCCATTTTTGAGGGGGATTGAAAAATAAATACCAGCTGGTTACAAGCATATAAAAATCAAACTTTACCTGAAATTGCGTTACCGAGTTTAAAAAGATCATTCTTCATAGAATAATCTAAAATATTACGTAATTAAGTGCTCTGTTATGGAACAACTTAGATTATTTCCACATATACCATATTATTGATAGTGGTCTTAAACTTTTGCACAGCACTGTAAGTAGCGTCAAATTGCTGGTACTTTTAACTTTTACTTGGTTACTTTTTACATCCCCTACTTTCTACTCTACTTCAAGTAGTTTCCGCCATCAGTAACAATACTTTTACTAAACTAGATTTCTGGACTACTTTTTACACCGCAGGTGAAATAAATAAGCTTTATTGATTTCACGTGAAAAATTGCTGACATAAAGACGAATTTCATTCTCGGCAACTTCACTTCAAATTAAAATCTTATAAAAACCTTTAAAGATATGAAATCCGAGCGATTGAGTGTAAAGCCCATTCTCCAGCAAGTGCTCTAGGGAAGTTACTGTGGCCAAAAACAACTTCAAAGCGCCTTGCAGCGTCATATTTGCCATCATAAACTTTCTGTTGGCTTGATAAAATTTTATGGAACGTTTGCAACATTAACTGATATAAACCAGTCACAAATTGCTGCATTTGCTACGTAAGGTTTAAATCGAAAAACTCTTAAGTTCGTCAAATGTTTAATCAAAATATTCATATTCATTGTCTTTGAAAAAAAGAAATTCAAATTCATTGACTTTGAAAAAACGAAATTCAAATTCATCAACAACTCGTGAGCGGATTCAAATTTAATCCAACCCTAGTTACCACTACATGTTTCTGCAACCATCAACCAATTTTAGCCTAATCTTATCACAAGAGTATTAACTGTCTGGCAGCGGTCTAAACTGTCTAGGCTACACATGCTGGTACCAGTAGCCTACCATTATTGATTAGCCTACAGTCAGGCTACTGATATCTGTCTGCCTAGTCTAAAATAGAAAGCCTGCCCACTCTAAATCTGCATCAAGTACCAACTATCATAGAGCTCTTACACAAACTAACTCGATCAGATGTTGCAGCCCAGCAGGGTTAAAAACCAGTCCCGTTATGCCATGAGCCAGAGCTAGTCGGATTTCCCTTTGATCTGCCAACAGAGCAGCTCATACAAAAATTGAACGGCGAGTCCAAAAACGTCAGCAATAGCCTTTGTCGCGTCACCGTTTGGGTCATCTGCATACGAAAAAACTTGAGCTGCGTACAAAACAGAGATTCCATTTAAAAATTTATATTCATACGTTTATATGATCAAAAGATTGAAAGAAATAAAAAATTTAAAAAATTCGGCGATAGAACTTCAAAAGGTAATGAAAAAAAAAAAAAAATTAAATAGCATAAAAAAAAGTTAGGGGGTGCTGCAGCTCAGCAGCTCTTATGTACGAGCCGCCACTGATTATATACTACCGATTGATATGTAAGTTTGAATTTGGAAACAATGGCCAGTTGGCGTTAGTAGTAACGATATCGCTTTCGGTGCAGGAAATTTGGGGTTCGAATCCCGCGCTGGTCAAATCAGACACCGAGTCGCCAACGGCTCGCCACCGCTGCGATGTTTTTTCAGAGTTCGAAGCTATGTCGCCGAGGTGCTAAGCTGCGGAGATGGGCCCCGCAACTGGCTACACGCTTGGGCGTAACGCGGCGAGTATAATGAAGGTCTGATTTTGATTTGCAACAAATGTATAAGAAAAGCTAAAATGTTTTATGCTAAGATATTACAATTGGCTGCTATTATGTTGAAAAATCACTACAAAATTACAACGAAATTGCATTAAAAAAACGTCACACTTTTTAAACCGTTTGCAATAGAGGCAATCGTGTGTTTTCTGCCTAATCGTTGAACAAATTCATCCAAATCAACTTTCTTGGTTCTAGATTTTTCAAAAGCAAGCAGTAAAAGAATGCGCTGCCGCCGGTAAGTCATTGAACGCTTGTGAGGAGTGTCAATACGCGACAAAGCAGAAAAACTGCACTCAAAAATTGCGACACTGCACTCAAAGTGGCTACAGCTGCAGCAAGTTTATACACATTAGAAAACGCACGCTTTTGTTCGTAAAATTTATGTTGCAAAATGCAAAATGTTACTCTCCTTCCATTTACTTTGTAGACCACCGAGTGAGTGAGGAATATGAACGTCGATGAAGTTAGGATCCGCCTACTCCACACTTGCTTTAATTTCTCTTTTTAAGTGCTGACTATACCCGGCTTATTTGCAACTATACTGACTGCTGCGGGTTTACCCAAGCATGACCCGGTCGTCATAAAGCTGCTCTGATTATTCAATTATTCCAGTCTCGCTCTTCTCGGATGTGCGGGAGCGGATTTTTGTGACACAGCGGCCTTTACTTGAATAGACCCACTACAGTGTACTGAGGGCATATGGGTTGCCATGCACAATTTTGGCACTGTATCGCTGGTAATTAGATAACGAAGCCAGCAAAGTAGCTTATATCTGACAGGAGGGGGGCTTGGCTCCCCTGGATCCCGTCTAGTTACGGGCCTGAAGTTAAAACAATGAAAACTTCCCGTCTGTTCAATTTTTGGCATCTCAAATTTTTTCTGGCTGGGGTATGCCTTATGCGCCCATAAATCGAAAAATTAATGCTTTCCTACTTGGCGAAAAAGTTCAGAATTAAGGGCGAAAAATTTAATCCAAATTGTTCAAATAGTAAGCCTACTGAGATTGCAATTAGGCCTAATTATCGATCGTTTTTGAGTAACAAAAAATAGTTCAAAAGAGCTCTTTTTTTGAAAATCTCGACAAATATTCTCAAAATCAAATCAAATCTTCATTATACTCGCCGTATTACGCCGAAGCGTGTAACGAGTGCGGGGCCCATCTCCGCAGCTTAGCGCCTGAGCTACACAGTTCCGAAGAAACGTCGCAACGGTGGTGAGCCGTTGGCGACACTGTGCCGATTTGACCGGCCCGGGATTCAAACTCCAAATCTCCCGCACCGATAGCGCGCTTATCAACTGAGCTAACCGGCCGGTACAAATATTCTCACCAAACAAAAAATTTTCATCGGATTGATTTCCTCCTTTTTTGTGGGCGTGTTCTTGGGTTGTTTGATTATGCTCTAGCGGAGTCTCATCCCTGTTCCATCTTTTTTTCTATATTTTTTGAGGGGTAAAAAAGAGATAAATTTACTACTTCCTGTAGGCTTAATGGTGACATCGGGAGAAATTGTCCCGAATAGCGTTCCCATGAACGAGTTAAATGAGAAAGTCGATAGTACACCCTCCTTCCATCAAGTTTGATCGAGTAATTGAGGCACTTAGCTCGACGAACAATTTCTACCTTCTGTCATACGTGAATCACGTGATTTAAAGCTGGCCCCAGAAAAAATCAATCCACGAAACCAACTAACCATTCAAAGGTTTAAGACAGTGGTGGGCACTGGTGGGGTTCAGCCAGTTGGCACCGGTTCTATAAAAGTCTCAAGGAATTTCACTAGATCAGCGAACCGGCCAGCATTGCTGTTAATATTTGTACCATTAGGTGAAAACTTGAAACAGAACCGGCTGAACATGCAACTTTTACTATAGAGCTAGTTGACCAAAAATGGAAATCCTACCTCCACAGCTCTTCCATGTTCTTCAATTCAACATTCACAATTTGTTCAATGCTGAGCGTCAACCAGGGAGGTTGTGAATGCCAATCAGCAACCAATGTTAAGTCATTAATATGACTAAATGTGTAATCGAACCCAAAATTTACTACACCAGAGGCAGACCTTATGTTTACTCGGACACTGAGCAGCACTTAAAAGATGTGATGGAGCATCATGGAGGTAATGTTTTACGAAGGTGCACATACTTTCCCTGTCCAATTTCCGGGGGCTTTTAGGCCCTCGGTTCCAGGCCCACTAATCAAGACGTGCCGGAAAACGTCATATTGATAGTTGATACTCTCTTTAATACGTCGATGAGATAGCAATATTCGAACAAGATAACTGCTGAATTTCGTGGGCTTTTAGAACCACCTGTTTTGGTTGGCCCATGAAAGCTCAGAAAATCGAGAAACTAGTCTCTAGACATGCTGAATCAGCAAGAAACGTGGGCTTAAAGCCTGCAAAAATTGGACATGTGCACAGGGTAACTAAGTATCTACGCAATTTCTAACCCTACATCCCTTAACTACGGGTGGAATTAAACACAGTTGTAGAAATATACAGTTAAAATGTTTATTTCGTCAAAATAAAGAGGGCAAAAGTAATGGGTCGATATCGCATCGCAACAAATCCCAAATTAAATAAAGTTTTAGGCATTGATGATAGCTTCATTACAAGTAATAGCTATCTGAGCCTCCATTCTGCTGGCATCGTCTGAAGCCGAATCAAGATCTGCTTGAGCTTTTGCAAGGTTTGATCTAGCCAGCTGCAAAATAAGTTAAGGAAAACGTTAAAAATAAATTTCTTCATTCTAAATTCAAATGTCATTATCAGCATATCGAATTGCAAGCTGACGCAGAAAAACTTATTTCATTTTATTACGATAGAAGCAAAGTAGTGATCTGCGTATTTTGCTCAAAAAACGCGATGATAATTATGATCTATACTGCAGCCAATACACAGTTGACTACACACATTTCGTGGCTTATTAAAGTTTACGTTCAAGAAACAAAATCGATTTTTTTGCCAACATGCAAGCCTCAGCGAACAAAGCAGTATAAAAGTAAATATAATCACAAATAATAAAGCCAAAACAAATTGATACATATTCAAATGAGACGTTTCGGTTAAGTTTCACTAACCATCATCAATCTAAAGAAAATTATAGTCACTGAGAGTAAGTCACTTAGAGAATGCATAGGAACAAATAAAATTTCTTGCAAAGCAAGTGGGCCTATACGTTCACTATCTAAATTTATTGAACCTGAGAATCAAAAGCCTAGAGAAAAGTGAAAAAATTCTAAAACAAAATAGCTACCTGAGCGTTAAAACTTTGCAAAAACAAAAACTTTACCTTCAATTACAGGGCAATTAAAGGGCAAATGGTTCGTGAAATTTAACCGAAATTTATGTATCAATTTGTTTTGGCTTTATTATTTGTGATTAAAGTGTACAAAATTTCCATCAACCATGCTCCAAAAGAAAATATCCAGTACCACTTTTATCCTCCTGTCAGAAGTTGACGGGGGCGCTGCAACGAGCTCGATTATAAGAAATTTTCCGCCACCTACCAAGCGGTTAAAGGTAGGAATCCCTATGAATGCTATTCTTAACGGCACAACAAATTATAGCTACTTGTTCTCCACATCGGTCCCTTTAAAACCGAACGTCAAACAGAAAAGCTGAAGCTGAACTCGAAATCGGTCAATTCAAAGGCAGACCTAAAGCGCAACACAGACAAGAATAAACAGATTTATAGTTAAAATTACAATACATGGAAGCTGCTGCACTTAACTATTACTACGTCAACACATATGATTGATATCAGTAGCACGTACTAGGGATGGCAATTTCAGAATAATTACGTATTCTAAAATAATTCCGAATCTTTATTTTTTTGAATCTAGAATTTCGAATCCTTAACCGAATCCTGAATCTATAAAATGGCCGTTAGTACTACAGTATTTTGATATCAGTTCAGCACGCAACCGCTTGACTAGACCTACTGCCAAAAAAAACCACTATTTGTTTCATTTTTAAAGAATTTATAGCCAGCACAAGGATTACAGCACTATAATTTGGAAGCATACACGCACGCAGTGGCGTAGTCAAGACAAGACGGTTTATATTTTGTCACAATTCACTTTAAAATAAAAGACTCAAAAATCAAATAATAATTTTTTTCCACGACAGGAGACCGTGAAGGGACAAAAGTCTTCGAGTCAAACGGCCACCTTCGGAAGAGTGTTGGAACACTGAGAGAGAGCTCAAATTATCGACTTAGTTTTTGAGATTTAGGAGACTGTTTTTTAAACAAGGCTTAGGAAAAAAGTTTCTAGCAAAGAACCACTGCCACCTGGCTTTAATATTAATAAGAGTCTAAAAGGGTTTTGCGATAAAGTCGTGAAGCTAATAGCGGGCATGCCCTCTTAAATTTTAGAAACACATGAAAAAAATACGGCTCCAGTATGTATACAAGCGGTGCATACTACTCTCCTGATCACACACACACGAGGCCGAGTGCACACTTGTATTTATGCGCAACGTCTGAAAAGATTTATCACGCGCGATTTTTCTTACTATTAAACCGAATCCTAAAAGCGGAATTGGTTCAAAATAGGAACCGGTTCCGTAGGATATGATATTCCGAAATGGACATCCCTAGTAAGTTCTTACGTCTTTGTCTAAGTAATCAAGTGGAACTGCTTCCTCAGCTGCTACTTGAACAGACGCATCTTCGTTGACACTAAATGATCCGCTACTCACTGTAAAAAAGGTATGGTAAAAGCTCAAATCAAAATAGACCTACAAAGCTAGGCGAGTAGGTAGCAATTGCTATTGGTATCTTTTTATTTCTATAAACCACCAAAACACGACGGTGTTATGGTTGTGAACGAATTTGCCTAATTTTCGAGGAAAAATACCCCATTTTATCGTTAATTTTGCGAAGCAATGATAATTGTTGTGCATGAATTTATTTAAATCAAGCGACCACACCCCCTCCTCCTCTTTACATCGCAATCGGCTGGGGAGGTCTTAGCTTCGATTCCCGGACTGGTCAAATCGGACACTTTCGCCAACGGGACGTTTCTATGCTGCCTAGGCGCTAAGCCGTGCGAGATTGGCCCCATCAATCATTACACGCTTCGTCGTAATACCGCGAGTATAATGGAGGTCTGTATTGATATCCAAAGCAATGTTTTTAGATTATTGCGCAGGCAATGATTATCATGTTTAAATACTTTAATATTCATGGCATAAGTTACTTTGAGATTGCAGATACAAATGACATATACACAGGACTATTTCGTTATCTAAATATTGCCTCATATTGTTAACCACTTTCGCAAACATATTAGTAACCTCTAACTACAATTTACATCCATTCAGATATACTCACCAAAGTATTTGTTAACAGCTCCTTCTGATTCAATAACCGTAAGTACTCCAGGTTTCAATACACCTAGAGTTGGAACATGATTTGCTAAAATACCAATGGTGCCAGTACCAGTAGGGACATCTACTTGCTTTACGTTTGAACTTGATTCGTAAAAAGCCTGAAAAGTTTACAAGCACCGATAAACTAACATTTGGTGAGAAAAAGATCCTGCTTCCTTTCTCTGAAAGTACGTATTTTAGCTCGGCTTTTTGAAGCAAAAGTTTGATGGTAACAAAAACTACTTTAGATCATTAAAACAAATCCTTTTGATCAAGCGCACAATTATATGTCTATACATTGATTGAATGGCTTGCACAAAAGCATAAAAACATTTTTTACTTGCAATTTAAGGCATTTTTTGGTATATGACAGACTAAAACCATTCATTCATTTTACAGCTCTGATGAATTAGCTGGCACTAACAGACTACAGACCAGAGTTGAATCAATTACAGCAAAATAGAACAATTACAATACAACTACATCTACGACTTTTTTTTTACATAGTTACAATTAAGGTTACTTTGTACTGATATACAAATTACAATCGTAATCACAAATTTGTGAGCACCGAAAAAACACGTAAAAAAACGGATGAAACAATGGCAGAAATAATGGAAAATGGGTGGAACAAAAGATACAAAAGACAAAATAATAAACGCTTTGATGTTCATGCTAAGAATGAGCAGAGCAGTAAAAAGTGTGAAAAAAGGAGTTTGGGAAATTCAGTAAAAGTAAAAAGTATCTAATTGCGATTCGGTCTAAAAATTTTTAAATTTCAACTATAATTACACAAAAAGACATAATTATGAATTCAATAACAATTGTAATTTTGCAATTTTGCTGAAGACCTATGGAGGATCACAAAAATTATAAACAAATTACTGACTCTTGTCTAAAATCACAGCACACTTAGGTATGTCAATGCAAAGTGTTAGGGTACCATTATCTTGCCACAAAAATTCACTAAACTTGACCCATAGGGGCAACAATGCACGACCAATTCATTCGAATGCTAATGTAGCTAATTACACACCAAATATCAAACCAATTCTAACCTCAGTTGGTGATGCAAATGTAAAAATCATCGAAGTTGGCTTGGCAACTTCTTCAGCAAAATTTCTTTGTTGAATTCGAGTAATATTTCTTAATATCTTAGAACCATTTCGCAAGCAACTTTGTGGAATAGCATTCAACATTTTATGTTAATGCTTAGTTTATTAATTAGTAAATGCAAATTTTACAGAAATATCATCAAAGAAATCTGCAATGCAGACACAAAAGCTCAAAGATTTTGTCAATGTATAACCAAGTGCTATTCATTATATAAATAATTTTTAACAAAAAGTCAGAAAAAAACTTCCAAGAATAGGTCTGTGCCATCTTGACACATTTAATAATTTGTGCTATATCAGCAAACCATCTACATACATTTTTAATTCTTGCTCGTAGAAATAGCACTGCTCCATCATAGTGAATATACTTAATTTCTAATGTTCTGTATGCCCACAAACAGCAAAAATACAAAAAATGATGCAAAGATATAAAATGTCTGCATGTCTTAGCAGGTTACAGTTATTTTGAGGACCAAAGGCAATGTTTCAACAGTCAACTGCCATTTTTTTTGATAAAATTAATTGACTTTCTCAAATAATAAAAAACAGAAGTGGTTTTTTGGGTCACCTTATTTCAGCAGGATTAGATCTAGATTCAGCCCCAGGTTCGATTAGGGTTAAATGTGGTTAGGATTAGGTTTGGTTAGGGGTAGATTTGGTTAGGGTCAGGTTAAGGTTGGCAGACAAAAAAAACGTGGGGGCTTATTCTAGATGAGACCCATTTCAGCATATATAGGCCTATACTGAGTACTCAAGGAACAATGTAATTTTAACAATAAACAATAACTGACATTTTGTTGCAATTAAAAAACCAAGCACATGTTCAAATAGAGCAGAGTTTGTTTTTGGAAAGGTACTAAAAGTTCCTACTCAGAATCTGGTCAAACCAAGGGCTCAGAAAGCATAACACCAGTAGTATTCACAGCTTAAAGTGAATATTTAAAAAAAACAAGAAAAAAATGAAAAACAGTTAACAACATATTTGCCATGCCATTGGACGAAGAAGGCAATAAGTAGCCCGCAACATCTGAAGAGGATAAAATGCAACAGGCTAACTCAGTGGAGTAAGCATATTGCTGCTACAGCACCAATGACTCATCATCAAGGCAGCACAGTTAGTGGTCCAGTGGGTTGAAAGAACTTTCACCACCTGGTTTTTCATCACAAATGTTTCATCTCAACGTACTTTACCAATTTCGCACAAACTGACTGAAATGTTTTTCACAAGTAGCAGCCATTAAAGACCCAAAAGTTTTTTCTCAGCTACCGTACTACTGGTAAAGACTGAAATTCAAGATCTTAAACTGAAAATAGAAACTTCTGATTCTGAACAAAGACTACAAAGTGCATCAAATCAAAAGCCCTTGAACTTTCATATTGAGTTAAAGCCCTAAAGTTAAGCAATTTGGAATGGCAAATACAATCCATCAAGAACATTACATTTAACTTTTTTCCTTAAGTCTTGTGTAAAAACTCTGATCAACTTTCAAGTTCGGCAGTGTCTATTTTTCCATTACCAGTCATGCGCATCCACACTATCAAAATAGACCAAGAAACTATTTTGCTGGTAACGGCGATCATGGGTACCGGTATCCACACTATCCAGGATTGATGTAACGAGTAGACTACGGCACTGCCGTCAAAATAGAACTAAAAACTGGGTCTATTTTGCTTAAAAACTAGGTCTATTCAGCCATTACTGGCAAAATAGACACTGCTTTCAAATTATCTTTAATAATTGCAAGCGCAAATGCAGAGTGACCTGTGACAAAAGAAACGTGGTAAAAACATCTGGTGTCAAAAATCCTGACAGTGATCCCATAGTGTAGGCCAGGGTTTCTTAACCGGGGGTAAATTTACCCCCTGGAGGTAAATTTTACCTATCGAGGGGGTAAATTTTCTGAGTTAAAGACTAAAGAAAACTTTAATTTTCAATAATGAAAAAGCAGTAGTGGTAGGACAATGGGGGTAAATTACACTTCATTCTTTCCGCAAGGGTTAAGCATGACAAAAAAAGGTTAAGAACCCCTGGTGTAGGCTATTGCCTTTGTCTAATCTAAGCTTGGCAACTGGCAATAAGCCTATGCTCTGTGCTGAAAAAATGCAAACCACCAACTAACTCAATACATGCTTTAGCAAACTACACAACATTAACAAAAACATGCGAGTGAACTCTTATAAAATCATGCTCTTTGTCAATGTAGTCTAAAAACATTTTTGCAGGAAATTGCAAACATGAGAGACCATTTTTACTGATTGTATTTTTTCAGAATATACATAAAAAAAAAAAAAACAGCATCTTGTTTTGATCAACTTCAGTTTTCTTAGTTATTAAACAAGAACGAAGCATGATTTTCATTTCACTTATTAGGTTCACAGTGTTGACCTTAAAGTGACCTTTGATAGTGCCTGCTTTAAAACTGAAATTAATACATATTTTACAGAGCAATCTTCGGGAAATTTCGAGGTTGCTCAAAGCGTTAGATGTTTAATCGCATTTTACTAACACGTTATTCAAAACATCTTTGCAGTCCCTGTAAAATTGTACCGGTAATTCTGTTTCCTGCTCCCCTTCCCTAATCCTGGGTATTCTAATTTTTGTGAATTTTATTTTGCTTTCTTCGGACTTCAATATGGAAAAATGTTTTAATGTAAAAAATCCGCTTGTAAGCAAAGAAGAAAGGAATGAAAATAGTTAAGATACAGGTCCTACTAAACACCGTAAAGAACTAAAACACCGCAAAGGACGACAAAGGACTTACTAAACACCGCAAAAGAACGACAAAGGACTTCAAAAAGATCTACTAAACATTGCAAAGAACGACAAAGGACATGGAACCATACCATAACAAAGAACGACAAAGGACTTTAAATTAGGGTCGGTTAGGTTAGGTTATGTTAATTTAGGTTAGGGTTAGGATAATGGTTAGGTTAGGGGTAAAGTTAGGGTTAGATTAGGGTTAGAATTAGGGTTATCAAGTCCTTTATCGTTCTTTGCGGTGTTTAGTACATCAATTTGAAGTCTTTTGTCGTCCTTTGCGTTGTTTAGTAGGACCCTTAAGATACTATGCTTCGGCTAAAGCAAAAATTAAATATTCATTGCAGGGCGTACCCAGGGGCAGGTCGCTGAGTTCACGGCTCTTCCCCCCGGGAGACAAATGCACAAAACTTTCATGGTGTAAAGCTGATATAGGTACGTAATGCTTAAAGGTTCAGCAAGCATTACTCCCGCATTAAAAGCATGCCAACGCTAATTCGGGGGAGGGGGGGGGCGGACTTTTATCGTATAGGCTACAAAATATTAGAACGCCTATTTAAACCTGTATTAAAAGAATACATATGTAAAAAATGTTTTGAAGGTATGGCGTGCAGGGCTGAAACTAGGCAATGCGCGCCCCCCCCCCGAAATCATCTTTCGGAGTCCCCTAAAAATTTTTCTAGGATGGTGATGCAAAAGAGCGAGCCCCGAAAGGGCAATGCCACGTTAGGGGGGTCTGGGGGCTTGCCCCCAGAAATTTTTGCAGAATTTGACCGTATTTTGGAGGTTTTTTGTGCGTTTTGAGCCTTTAAAATTCCTCAGTTTTAACAAGGTTTAGTAGTTCATTTCTAGGTCCCTTCCAAACCCACTAAAATAATGCTGCAAGCAAACCCTTCTCTAACATTTCGCTACCTATGCGAAGAAGCAACGTTTTTAAGGCTTATTTTTGCACCTTTCACTAGAGGATGAGGGGCTCTTGGTTGGAGCGGATCCAGAAAGCTTTGGTGAGGAGGGGGTGTGATTTTCAATTAGGTTGAATGTTAACCAAATACAAAGACGTTTAGACCCGGAAACGGGAGTAAATAAGTCCTTTCAAAATGTTTCATGTCAGGGGCGTATTCAGAATTTTTTTCAGGGAGAGGGCACCAACTTTCGTCACTATTTCAAGCGCAATTTTTTCCCGGCAGAGTTATTTTAAGCAACTTAAGTAACAAAAACGACTTTAGGAGGGTCCGGGGGCATGCTCCCCCGAAAAATTTCTGAAAAATTGCATAGGCTACTGTAATGGTCATTTTAGCGCTTTTCGAGCAATTTTTAGGCAAAGTTTGTTCATATTTTTGGCCCCTAACTTTGAGTGCTTCGTCAAATATGATGCATTTTGTGAGCACAGTTTCGATTATGCGTGCTTAAGGCGACTAAGGTTTATTGTTATGAACAGGGGTGCAAATCTATGTTGAGCATTGGGGGGGATGATTTAGCAAAATCGACCATTTTTCGATATTGGGGGGGGGGATGATTTAGCAAAATTTACACGTTTGCAGATGTCCAATTTTTCGCCCACAATGAAGTGAAGACCAAAAAAAAGGGCATAACGTTCCCAGATGCTCAATTTTTGCCCAAAATGAAGTGAAGATCAAAAAAAGGTCATCACCTTCGCTGATGCCCAGTCTTGGGACATGAAAATATTGGGGGAGACGCTTTTGGATTATTGGGGGGATACATCCTTCCATGGATTTGCACCCATGGTTATGAAGAGGTTCGAAATTATAGAAAAACTTTATTTATCCAAAGCATTGTTGAAAATGGCTGGTGGGGGGTGCATTTCCCACATCCCCCCTGGATCCGCCCCTGGCTCTTGGTATGCTACTAAACGTTTGTTTGCTAGTTTTGCGACTGCTGTTTTTCGAAAAATTTGCCCATGGCCAAAAGCATAAATATGGTATGGGGGAACCACATCGCGCGAGTTAAGACAAAAAATATATTGAATCTTAGAATAAGCTTATTTAAGGCACCTTTATCATACGTTGATTAAATAGTACTACGTACTGACTATTTACGGGGCCCCCTTTTTGTGCGCCCCCCCCGGTCGGAGAGTTCGGGGGGCGCTAGTTTCGGCACTGATGGCGTGTGGGCATTGCAGGCGCGAAAATTGCAGAACAAACGTCTGCAAGCTTGCGAAGTGACGTAGACTGAACAATGAACAGACGAGCGCGAACTTGACCATTACACAACGGGCGGTGACTCAGACGCATATTCCGATCTAGTGCGTGCGTGTTGTTAACTAGACCTGTATGACCACGGTGCATTTTTCTGGTTTAATTTTTATTATGAATCATTTCATAATTATATGGGATTTTGGTGCTAGTGGGGCATAGCTAATGATTCATTCAAATTACCAGCAGGCCATACAGATCTCATTTTATATATAAGTGGGAGTTGTGATGAAAGATTGATATTCATATGATTTTAGTCGAAGTGATTATTATTCGAAGATTCATTTAATTTCATCTCGAAGGTATAATTGTTCGAGCATTATTCATTTTATTCAACGCTATTACTATTCGAGGAATATTATATTCGACGTGACTGATGAGTGAAGCATCAGCAATAAAGGATTTATAGCGTGGTCGTTGGAGTCTGAATATTTAAGCGCTATAATTTTAGTTACCCCGACAGGAGTAGTGTACGCACCTTCAAGAAAATTGGAAGCAAACAATACAGTTGGACATTTTTGCTTCGGTAATGTGTCGTTTTGTTTTTATAAAATTTTAATGTGTCTGTCTACCGGCGTTCTATTTTTGCCAGCTAATGTCGTTATTTTTTTGAAAAAGTTTTGCATACTAGTATCGTAAGAAACCAAGTAGCAATTGTTCACCCTATTACAAAGCTATCGAATTGAACGACGTTCCTATTACGGATGGTAAAGATAATATGAGCGATCGGGTGACAAATTCAAATGCGATACTAATAAATGCGACTTGGAAAGAAAAGTTTGCGGCGAGCTGAATGAGTCAACCTCGACAAACTCCAGCAATTTTTCTACGCTAAAACAACATTTTGCGCTTTCGAAAATTTCATTGCCAAAGTTTTGGGAGACATCACCGACCGCATGGTTCGCGGTAGCGGAAAAGTTTTTTGATAATGGGGGCATTGTGTCGGTACAGATAAAGTTTCAATTAGTGATAAATTCTTTAGACACAAGGCACATCGACAAAATTGCTTACATTTTAACGCAAATAAACCACTTACTGCAACCATATGAAACTCTAAAACACGCTCTGACCCACAGCTTTGAAGCTAGCGAAACTTTCAAAATAAATAAACTAATGACACTTCCCACGTTGGACCAGGACATAAATCCCAAACGACCAACCGAACTCTTGATGGAAATGCGTGGTTCGCTAGAAACTGCTTTCTCTTTGAGACCAGTGGCAGAAAATTTGTTAAGACGAATGTTTGTTGACAAATTACCTACTCAGGTTCGTGTGATTTTAGCTGCCCTGCCAGAGCTATCACTCGATGAGTTGGCAAAAAAGGCAGAGAGCATCATGCAAGTGGCACACCACAACTCAGGCCAAGCTGGGCTTGCTGCTGAGAAACGCTTGCAGCCCGAAGAGATTAACAATCATTTGACACAAATTCTCATCAACCAACATTTAGAGGTGAAGCTGTCGCGGCTGACGGAGGCAGTAAAATTGATATAGCAATTGTTGCTAGGTCTGCTAATCATAGAGGAAGAACTTGATAATTATTGTTACTAATGACTCTCATCAAGATCATATTGCCTGCAATCACCAATCAGCAAGAAGGGATTTATTTTGGTCTAGTCCACTAGTAATCAAGCTGTTTTAGCTCAAGCAGTCAAGTCAATTTCATACACTTGGACTGTATTTGTGGTGAGTTACTCTTACAGAATATCAATACTGCAGGTACATCCCTATACGTTTTCTCCGGGGCCCTAGGCTTCAGCTTTCTTAGCCTATACACAAATGCGGCCCTGAATGCCAGTTAGCTTCTCTGAAAACGAGATTTTGTGCTAGCTTCATCTTCTGCCGGACTTAACCTTTTAAACCTACAAACGACTGTGGTTTCCTTGCTTTTAACGCGTTAAACTTAACTTCAAAGTATTGTTCTATATATGATTTCTTTTAGGCTTTTAGGCCTACTACCGGTCTGGATAGGCTTCTAATATCTTCTATATGAACTCTTGCCCCCGCAACTAGCTTTGACATAGTACTTTGAATGCTGGCTGGACACTTAACAATTCGTATATCAGCTTTACACCACGAAAGTTTTGTGCATTTGTCGACGAGGGGGAGGCGCGGCCCCAGTGGCCCCCTGGGTACTCCCCTGTGAGTGTTGTGCTATAGCACATAAGCGCAGTTAACGCAATTTGCATTATCAAAGCACAACCGCTGTTGATAAGCAACCGCAATTGGGTACTACGCTGTTTAATTTTGCTGCAGGACATGTCATGTTTTTAGTTGTTGTTTTCTGCCCTTGTCTGATCGGCACATTTTACTTCTCTCTATCATTTTATTTCCGCTTAGGATTGTTGTAAGTTTTGAAAGTATTACCAGTACGTCAACGCAAATTTATTACTTGCGTTTTTCGGTCTCGCGTGCAAGTTCTTTCTTTCATCTGCATTACTTTTTACTTGACCGAAATTGATCTTTTCAGGCTTGGGTAGTAATGAAAATAAAAATCCGAAAAAAAATTAGGTTGATTTTTCAGCTCTTCCAAAAATTTATTTAGCCCTCCCAAAATATGAAGGCTGGCTACGGCCCCGGTAAGCAGTGCCAGCCTAATCAGCCGCACTAGACTCTGGATCAATATACAAAGTCGGATCAAACCAAAGACTGAAAACTTAGTATCTCACCCAGAGCTGGAACGAGGACCGAACCTACCAAGACCGAGACAAGACATCATAGCTTCGAGACCGAGACGAGACTTTTGCTTCTTAAGTCGAGACGAGACTATAAGTTACGAGACACAAGACTTCATCAGCCAAAAATTAGAAAATAAAGAAAAGGTAATAAGTGGGGCGATATTTTGTGACCTAAAAAACTTGAAAACGTGACTTTATTTTTGCAAAAAAGCAACCAAAAAGTGACTTTATTTAAAGGACAGCACAAAATGAAATATAACAGCAGTATTATGTTAAAAAGCAATAATATAGTATCAATTAGTGCTCAAATTGTGGTGCACGCACATATTGTGGTTAACATTCTTCGGCAAAAAGTTTCTGTGTTTGGCAAGTAGCTTGTTCAGCAGGGAAAAACTGCGTTCTGATGCAGTTTTTGTTGGTTGGCATGTGGCATCTTTGACGCAAGCCATATACAGCAGGAGCAACTTCGTGACGACTCATTTTAGTAATATCCATCATATCATTTTTTCAAAAAACTCAAGCTATGCAATTACAGTTGATTTTTACGATTTTCACGTAAATTACAGATTTTTACGATTTTCACATAGAAACACGCATTTTAGCACACTTTTTGCTGATATGAATTACCGCTGATATGTTTTCTAGCTAAAAAAAAAATTTAGAATTAGCTCTGTTAATTCTCATAATTTGGTCCATAGGCCTGCCTGCAATTACTTTCTTTTTCTTCAATCGTTCTTGAAAACCAGTATTCCAACTATACTCATCTACGATGTTCATTTTAACCCTTCAGTTTTAAAGTAGACAAAAGTTGGTATAGGAGACTCAAGGTGTTAAATTACCGCTGCTTTTTTAATTGAATGTTAAAATAAAACTCTCATTTAAATCAAAGAAAATTTCCAACTTAAATGTTTATTACTGTAGGCTGTGAAAGCTATTTGGGTTTTGGTAGATACGACATTATGATTTACAAGCCACTACCACGTCATAAAGATTGGAATGTCATAAGCACCAGTCCATTCGCTTCTCATTCAGCCCAATCTTCAAAAAAATGTATTGGTTCTGAGCGAAAACTAATCAATGGAATAGTTTAATCAAGCGTTTGAAAATTCAAAATGTTGACATCGCAAAGATGCCATTCCATTACTGGAAGATGTAGGGCTTTGTGTTTAGTATATATATAACCACCTTGATGCATTATGCAGATTGTAAATCCATTCCAATTGCAGCAAGAAAAGATTTAAAGAAGGAAAATTGGGCAAAAAAAAGCACAAAAAACTTTGTAATCTAAAAATTAAATCTAACCTAAAAACACAAAAAGTAACTTTTCGTAACTTTGTAACTTCTTGAATACTGGCCCCACACCCGTGAAATTTTGGTTCCACGCTTTTCGTGTTAATTGTAGCCAGTGGCGCACGCAGGATTTTTCAATGGGGGGGTTTCAGTAACGTCACATCGTGATGACGTAAAAATACTACATTACAACTACAGTAGTTTACCTCTAAAGTGGATCGTAGTGAAATGTTTCCAGCCTAAATTGCAGTGAACCATGATTAAGCTATATAATGCCATAACTAAGGAAACAACAAAGATATTTCGTTCACACTTTTGCTTAATACTTTGCGTTTCATTTAAGGAGAGAAAAAGTTTCACAGAAACTCAAGCTGTCAGGCCGTGGTTAAAAATTTTCTGAAAAAATTTTAGTTGAAATTATTTTTGGGCCATAGGAAGGTAAATTGACTAAAGTAGGCTGGCTAGCTGTCGCAACGTCACAAACAGGGTGCACCCGGGGAGTAAAACAAGCAATTCCTTCTCTCCAAAAAAACTTTTTTCAAGAACCAACATTAATATAAACAACACATATAGGCTAAACCTTGTTATAAACAGTCAATATACGGTACACTCATTATGAAGGGGGCAGTTTCTCTCTTGAAATTTGAAAAGTGAAGATATTAGAGCATAAGAAAAAACTGCTCTCCTTACCAATACGTTTTTGAACTAAAATAAATTATGCGCGAGAGGAATCCCTAATCATCCGATTCAAGTCAAAAACAGCGTCGATATTATCTAAGCATTTTTCTGCCAAATCACAGCGTCGGTATCAGATGCTTTCAAACACATAATCGGGGTGTCTATGGGAAACAAAGAACATTTAGAGGCGGGGCCATTGTGCCATGCCCTCCCCTCCCCTTTTGACTCTGCCTTTTAGTAAAAAAGAACAATACTAATGGTGCCAAGTAACTAAAACATGCCAGATTCTTTTGGTGGTTTCTCTAGCTTATGGCCAGGGGCGACTCCAGAGGGGAAGGATAAAGGATACTCCCACCAGCCATTTTTAAAAATATTTTTGATGCATACAATTTTTTGTGTAATTTCGAACCCCTTCGATAGCTATAAGCCTTACACCTTAAGCACGCATAATTAAAAATGTGCGAACAAAATGCATCATATTTCGCGAAGCACCCAGAATTAGGGTCAAAAAATTTATACACAATTTGCCTGAAAATTATTCAAAACGCACTAAAATAGCCATTACAGCATGTAAATTTTCGAAAATTTCCCGGGGGAGCATGCCCCCGGACTCCCCTAGAACTTTCCTGCTTTCTTAATCAGCTTCAAATTAGTTCTGCCGAAAAAAATTCGCTGGAAAAAATGTGGAAATTATGCTCCCCCCTTTTAAAATTTCTCGCTACGCCAATGCCGTCCTTGGTTGAAGATGAAGAAAATCTGGTCATTGGTTTTGGGCCCCCCACTTTAGAAATACTTCCGCCATCGCTGACTGTGCCGATTTGGGAATCGAACCCCATACCTTCAGCACCGATAACCTGTGCCCTTAACAACTGAGCTAATGGCCGGTACCGGCCCAAAAATCGAACCCAAAACCTCCCGCGCCGATGTGTTAAACCATTTCGCCAACTAGTCGGTTTGGCTCAAAATCATCGACATCGCAAGCGGAATATCTGCCTGCGTTGCAACCATTCTCTTCCAAGAATGCCTTCAGCGCTGAAACGTTGTCTTGTCCAGCTATAGCCGTGGAGAACAATGTCTTTATGACATCACAACACGACTCCAGCTTTAGTGCTCATTAACCTTGTCCAGGCTTGCATTTTGAGCCAGCCATTGGTTCAATCGCTATACACCAGAAAAGTTTGACTACCGGTATTATTGTATCCCAATGAAAGTTTCTCGAGATTATACAGGCAATTTGACACAGCACAGAAAAACCTAATCTCTGTATGAAAAAATGCTAATCGGTCCAAAGAGAGCGGTTTTTAATTTTTTCCGATCGTCAATGGGGGGGGTTTTGACCCCCGAAACCCCCCCTGTGCGTACGCCACTGATTGTAGCCAGCAAAAAAAAAGTAACTTCTGCGACCTAAAATCGCCCTAGTAATAAGACACTGGAGTAGGCTTTTACGGGCCTTCTAAGCCAGGTTATTGAAATATTCTTATGGCAAAATGACATTAGCAAAAACAATACTAGCAAACGAAGCCTTCGCGAAATGAATTAACTTGACCAGCGCGATGTAGGCTACTGTATAAATGTGCAATTGGTCATATCTTTTCAACGATTACAATTAATGATTTAATGAGTTCACCATAATAACAACGAAACAGCTTATTTTTACTAAGGAAGATTTAAGTTCTTGCAAGCAGCTTACCTCTTACACACGATTACGCGGCCCAATATTTTTTTAATCTAAGAAAAAAGATGTCAAGAAAACTTAAAACAAAAAGTCAATGGTAGGCTATGTCGGCATTGCGGCCCACTATCCAGTGTTAAAAAAATTTTTTTAGCAAGTTTATGAAGTATATTGAGCACGAGAATATTCATGAAATTTAATCAAAATACTTTATGTTTAATAAATAATAATTTAATTAACATAAACGCTTTAAAGTCATTGTGACACCGTGCATTTTTGAAAATTTTTCTGATTAATAACTTTTTCACAATGAAAACACTTTCACTGTCGGTGACCAAATTTCCTGCAACTTCCAATTCCTGCACTTTTTTCGATTTAAAGACTTTTTTGGGCCTGAACTATTTTGAATAATCTTTCGATAGCTGTTGTAAACCAGATGATGTGTCGTATAGCATCTTTTATAGGGAACAAATTTGTAGAAATCTAATTTTTATGACGCGTTATTCTCTTGAAAAATCTTTGTTTGGACACACCGTTTGCCCATAAAAATTATGTCAATTTTTTAGACGTGGCAAGCGGTCGTTATGCCTTCGAGCGAAGGCCATTTTGTTAAAACTAAAATAACATTATTGGATTAATTATTAGATTAGGCTAATTATTAGTAGACCTATTAAAGGATTAGTAAATTTTTTTTGATGTAAAAAAAAGGGGTATTTTTAGCAAAATGCGGCTCAGTACAAGGCCTACCTATTAATAGTTAATTTCTTTTTCTTAGAACTATAATCTGAAATATTGGAATTCTAATGGCTTTGCGGCCCAGTTAAATATTTAAGTCTGCAATAGGTCCCCAATAAATTAAAAGGTTGGACATCTCTGGTCTAGACAACTATCAAATGCTTGTGCTTAATGGTTGAAATAAACTAGTTTTCATTGGTGCTGCTCACAAAAAAAAAGCAAAACCTGCAATTCTGCAGGCCTGAACAACGTAGCAAAAGTCTCTAAACAAAATGTGGCCAAATGTTTTTGCAAAGTGCGAAATCACACACAATTTTTTTCTTCGAATACATCGGGTATACTTACCGTTGTTGATTTCGTATCAAAGACCTGAATGCTGTTTCAAAGCCAAAATTTCTTCATGTCCCGTTCAAGACATGATCATTTTCCGAGACTGGCAAGGTTCGAGACCGAGACGAGACATAGGCACAACGAGACCGAGACACTCAAAAATGAATCTCGAGACCGAGACACTTCTCGAGACCGAGACCGTCTCGAGACCGAGACACGCCTCGAGACATCTAGCTCTGATTTCACCTTCCCTGTTTAAATGTCTTCTGTATTTATGATTTTACAGTAGGCCTACCGATTAAATGGAAGGCTACCAATCCATTTTTTCATTAAAAAAGAATAAGTGTAATTAATCATTGTTCGTTTGCTGTTTCGTTGAGAAAAAAGCATTTAGGTGGCCGGGAATTATTGTTCTCAGCATGTGGTTCGAATCACGTCTTCATGAGTGGGGGGTTCAACCACTGCGCCGCACGGAGATCCGCAAGAGTTTAGAGGGCGCATGAATGCCAAGGTCTAAAATTGAAAAAACAATAAAGCACGAACTTCTGTCATTATATAGAGTATAGTACTAGGAGAGAAAAAGCATTTCCTCGAGCAGTGTTACACTCATAATTTATAAGAAGCAAGTTTGAGCTCTACGTTCTCTGATGGCTTGATGCTGAATAAAAAACTGAAGAAATATCTTTATTGATTTTAATTACGCCTATTCCTTGAGCATTGCACTTACACCTTAACAGGCTTTTTGCATTCCAGTAAAGTATCAATAAACTATTTGTGAATGATCATAAATGGGCATAGCTAACGCAAAAATTAGCTCCACCAACAGCTAGTCCGATTATCAAAAAGATTAGTTTCGCTAACGCTAATCCGATAGCACGAATTCTTTCGTTGGCGGAAGCTAACGCTAGTCTGCTAATCCGCTAATTAATCATAAGATTACAATTTGATACAGAAACAACGAAAAATCAAGTTTGCAACTCAGTGATTCTCAACCTTTTTTGGCTATTGGCACCCTCTAGCCCTAGCCTCTGAAAAAGCTTTGCAGCACCCCGGTTGAACCCATGAGCTTCCGTTCCAATAAAATCAATTTTAAAGTGAAGTTTACATCAAAAAAATATGACTATGTTAAAACAGTTTTGATTAATAACAGCTAAACAAAACACAAAAAATGTCATGAGAATGATTTAATTTATTTTAATAGTCTGTGCCAAATTTCTGCTTGATTTTTAGCGCAAATTCTCTCAATGATTTTCTGACGCAAAATTCTCTCAATTTGATAAAGCTACTCGCAATTCTTCCTCCACAACTAGTAGCCTTTCTCTTTTTTTTGTTTTTACGTTTGTTAAAACGGTGACAAATTTTTCCATCGTATTGTTAATGCAAAAAAAAAAACTTAAACATTGCGTTTTGCTTCTTTCTCTATCATACAGTGAAGAACCGACGCCAGAGCAGTCGACTGAGGGGGACCAAGCGTTTATTAGGGAAGGGGGTGGAGGGGGCAAAGTTTGAGATTAAGCACAAAAGTCGCTGTCTTCAAAAAATTAATCTTGTTAATAGGAGGGGGGCAAACATGTCGATTGGGGTAGCCAGGCCCCCCTGCACCCCCCTTGGCGCCGGCAGTGGTGGCCTTGAGGTTTTGCGGGCCCCAGGCAAGAAACAATATGCGGGCCCCTTTCAGCAGTGCTGGAAAAAAGGCCAAATTCTATTGTACGGTAGCGTAGTTTAGGTTAAACCAGGGGTGGGCAAACTACGGCTCGCGAGATCATTTCATGCGGCCCGCGGGCACTTACAGAAAGATGAACCTTGTACCCTAGTGAAACCACATGGAAAACAGGACATTTGCGGTCGTGATGACCATAGGCGCACGCAGAGAGAGCCACGGTGCCATGCCTCCCCCTTGGCCCTGTAATAAGGTGCTAAAACCTAACTTTCAGTTTATAAATTCTCAAGCTAATAATGGTTGCAGGCTGCAACCACTATTAGCTTGAGAATTTACACTGCAAACATATTACCGCAGCCTCCTTTTGCTTATTTTAGCCAAGCCTCAGCTTTTAGCCAAGGCATAAGCTGCGGTAATATGTTTGCAGTGTCCATAGTGACTGCACTCACTGTATGCTCTTTTTGGATAAAAAAGTGTGCGAAAATGAGTGTTCTTTATGTGAAAATCGTAAAAATTTGTTGGCGGCTGGGGGCTACACCCCCGGACCCCCTTGGTCTCCAGAGGCTGGGGGTTTCACCCCCAGGCCCCCGGTGGTGTCCCCTTCCCCCCCTTTGCCCAATCCTTGGGTGCGCCGCTGGTGATGACCTTTGTTGCTTTCCTTTTCCAACGCAGTGCGGCCCTCGGCTTCAAAATTTTTTCCAATGCGGCCCTTCATGCAGAAAGTTTGCCCACTCCTGGGTTAAACAATATACACTTTCATTGACGGAGTGTGGTGTACTCGACTCGCACCTCAAACAATATCAAAAGCAATATCAAACTAAAAGTGCTTTACAACATGACTGCATTATTCACCTCACAAGCCAGATCCTCAGTACTAGTCTAGCCTGGTATGCTATTGCAGCAGCAGCTCAATGGCATTTTCTTTGCATGGCATGCCATGTTCCATGTCAGAGAGTCACCGAAAACAGTTAATTAAATAACCGAAAATAGTTACCAAAATCAGCTAAAAATTAAAAACTTTTTTGTTGAGCAAAATCGACGACTGTACCACACTTTATGTATCATATTCAAGTGCAGGCTTTTTCCAAGTGTGTGAAGGAGTATTCAGTTAGCTACCTGCTGCTGCGTAATATAGGTATCTATCGTTTAATTTCGGGATTGATAATTCCAGAAAAAAGGTTTCGGTGACTAGTAGTAAATTTTGCATTCGATATCCAGCTTTATTGCTATGGCTTCCTGATTGGTTGGTTTTCATTTTGTTGATTGCTGTGGCTATATTTACAACTAGTCAAAACTTTTCATTGCTTTTCTATATTTACGACTACTCGTAATTTACAAGTTACAACAGCAATCTGTGTAATTTTTTTCGTTGATGCACATTCTATTTAATTATAACTCATATTGCGCGTATTTTGCTAATGTGTGGGACCCTTAAATTTGCGGGCCCGAGGCGGTCGCCTGTTTTGCCTGCCCCAAAGGCCACTCCTGGGCGCCGGCCCTCTTACAGTGTACTATTCTATTTCGTCGCAGTCGGCAAATTAATTTTTCTTGAATGACCTTATCTGATACAAGAGGAAGTATGAAGAGAATAGTATGAAACGTCATAATGAGGCTTCATTGTTGTTCAAAATTTGAAAAGAACAGTATGATTTTGAACGGTAACTGACTGAACTGAAAAGTTGGTATAGCGTCATGGTTAATGAAAAGCAACAATATTTGAAGCCATCTCAAATTTTCACCTAAGCATGAACTTAAAGGTCACTTTCTATCAAAATGAATTGAGTTTTATACCTTAATTATAATAACATCCCAACATTCCACCTTTTCCTAATCGAATAGTGTGCAATAGCTCGCGGCACCTCAGCGAATCGCAAATGACACCCTAGTGTGCCGCGCAGTGTTGTAGTCGAGACCACTTGCTTCGAGACCAAGACCGAGATCAAGACCGCAAAATTTTCTCAAGACCAAGACCGAGACCGGTAGTCTTTCGAGACCTTTGGTCCGAGACCGAGACCAGGAATAATCGAAACCGAGACCGGCAATTATTTGGCCTCTAAAAATAAATTTACATCACCAAGTTTATCAATTTATTTTTTATTTTTCAAAAAAACTAAATTTCAAGTAAACAAGGATTTCTAACATTTCCAAAGAGAGGCTTGCTCTCTGTGGTCGCATTATCAACCCGCTTGTGCCAAAATTTCTTTCTACCGGAGCCGAAGAAGCTGGTATTATCTAGCGTGTATTTGGATAGTTTCAAAAAGAGCAGAAAATTCACTCACGGCCGGTGCCAAGGGGGGGGGGGGGGGGCTGGCTCCCCCAATCGACATGCTTGCCCCCTCCAATCAATAAGCTTACTCTTTTGAAGACAGCGGCTTCTGTGCTTAATTTCAAACTTTGGCCCCCCTAAGTCGACTGCTCTGCCACCGACTCTGAATTCACCACTTCTCTGTTTCCAAAATTCTAAAACATTTGAAAGCACGGTTATTGTTTTCACTTCATTCAAACATTTCATGAGCTGTGCTCTTAGGGTTGCTTTTGACGTTTCTTGGTTTCCTAGTCGTCTTTTGCTATCATACTTGGCAAAATTTCTTGGAATTCCGAAACTTTCGAACCGTAGGCTGTATTCTCAACTAATAACACTGTAATACTTCAAGAAGAATTAGGTTTTTATAATTGACAAATTTTTAAAATCTGCAGAGTTTCCAAAAACTTCAAACAAATAATGCAATTGCTTATGCCTAAGAAAATAGCTGCCGCAACGCTACTCGACCTCAACGACTCCTTTGTCAACTTCGTGTTTTACACGTAGACTACTGTAAGTGGAATTTTTGAAAATTGAATTTTGTTAACTTCGCTCTATTGAGTAAGAACCTAAATCATGCGAAACAAGCAACAAAAAAAGGATTGTGAGTGATAGCTCTGCCGAATTTTTGTCTGCCCCCCATCTCTTCACGCTGCATGAATTTGGATATTGCACGTCAACGTATCAATACCTTTTATTAAAATCCAAGCGATATCAAAGGTGTAAATAGAAAATCGCCGACAAAGTGAAACAAAACTGGAGCAATATTAAATAGGTGTGACAATTCTTTCGCCAAAACCAGCAGGATGCTGCCAAATAAGAATTTTCACGAAAAGAATTTTTGTTTGATTTTGGCAAAAGAATTTCCACACCTATTTGATTAGTTGATATTGCTCCTTCGACAGCGATTTTCCATTTACACCTTTGATATCGCTCAGATTTAAAGGTATTGATGCGTTGACGTGCAATATCCTAACTCATGCAGCGCAAAGAGACAGAGACGGATAGAATTTCGTTTGTTGATCCTGCTTCAAGACTTGCGGTATTGTTTTATGAGCATGCTGCTGTGGCCTGTTAGGGTGCAATAAAATCATGCACTTTGCAGACACTGCAAAAACAATAATTACATTGTGTAACAAAGACCTAAAAATGTTCGGTCTCGAGACCAACATTGAAAGCACGAGACCGATACCGCACCATGTCGAGACCAAGACCAAGACCATAAGCCTAAGTTCGAGACCGAGACCAAGACCAACACCGCAAAAAATCGGTCTCGAGACCTAGATCACTGATGCGGCGGCACCCCGGCTGAAAACCGCTTGGAGCAATCATTTTAATATCGAGTTTCTCAGCTGATCAGCCAAATCTAAACAATATCGTATCAATGCAATTTCGAAAAGTTAGCTAATAACACGGCATATTGTCAAGGTTTTGGGCAGTAGTAGTAGTGTCTAAAGATGTAAAAAAAAACGTTTTTTTTTCGCTTGTTTTTTTTCCGTTGTTTTTTTTTTTTTTTGTCTTTGCAGTTGACAAAAACAAAAAAAAGTTTGTTTTTAAAATAAAACAAGGCAATCAGCGTCAAATCGCATGACTAACATGACAGAGTATCGCACATGTCATTGTACAGAGTGTCCATAAATTATTGCTACAATTTCAAATATTCGCCACAGCCTTATTTTTTAAGATATTTTCAATCGGTTTGTTTTAGAGTAAAGGGAAATGCTTCAAGTTTACGTAGATGCTTTAGTATACTTCTGCATGTGCACCATCAGTCGCACGTAGGATATCCAATCGATATTCAATTTCTAGCCACGTTCTTGCTAACGTAACCACAGTAACTGTATCAAGTGCTTCAATTATTCGTTGTTGCAAATCACTATAACGTCTCTGACTTTGGTTCGGTAAACGAAATCCTTTACATAGCCTCACAGGGAAAAATCCAATGGTATGATACCTAGGGAACGTGGCGGCCATGAAATGGGACCATCACGTCCAATCCGTCTTTCTGGAAATGTGTCATTCAAAAATTGACGAAGTGCAAGACCCCAATGAGGGGGTGCACCGTCCTGCTGGAAAATAACCTGTGGTGTAAAGTAACGAAGTAGTTTTACTTAAGTGGACTACTTAAGAATTATTGCTTGGTAACTAGTACTTACTTAAGTGATTTAAATTTCGACTACTTCTACTTTTACTTACGTAGTTCAATCAGAAAGTAACGCTACTTAAGTGGCTTTAAAAATGACAAGTAGTTAATATTAAGCAATGTATCACGCAAATGATAAACAATCATGCTTGATAATAAAATTGGTAACATTAGTATTAGGTGTATTGTTTTATTTTATATAATTATATAAGTTTTACAATTTCGTGATATTAAGTGGTCTTTTGTTGTTTGGCGTGGACAATGAGGTTGCATTTTGCAGATTTTTATGACACACTTCACTTTTTTAATGTGCTAATCATCCTAAATATACTTAAGCATCGGCAAAATATATGTCAAGTTTGGAAGTGAGCAAATTATTTTTTGTCAAAGCTCAGCTTTACTACCTTGGTTTTGCAAACGCTACTTTTTACTTAGGTATAGCTTCAAATTGGTGGTACTTTTTAGTTTTACAGTACTTGGTTACTTTTTCATTCCCTACTTTCTACTCTATTTCAAGTAGTTTTCGCCATCAGTAACAATACTTTTACTTAACTCGATTTCTGGACTACATTTTACACCGCTGAAAATAACTAGTGGTTGATACTGTTCAAGCTGTGGTGACACGTATTCTGTCAAAAGGTCGAGATAAATTTGAGCTGTAATTGATTTCTCAGCGAAGAAAAACGGACCAATAATTTTATCAGGCATGATTCCACACCACACATTTAGTTTAGGGGAGTCTCGTTCAAACTCGTAGGTTTCATGCGGATTCTGCAAGCCCCATATGCTTGAGTTGTGTCTGTTTATTAATCCAGAAACGTGAAACGTTAACTCGTCACTGAAACAAACACGTTTCAAAAATCCTGGATCTGGATCTAATCTGTGTAGCATCGTCACTGCAAATTCTTTTCGTCGTGGCTTATCTTCTGGCTTAAAGGCTTGCAATAACTGCACTTTACTGTATACGCATGAAGTCGCAAATTTCTACGCAAAACTTTGTGAACAGTGGAGCGTGAGATGTACAATTGGGTAGAAGCCTGCGAATAGACTTTCTAGGGCTTCTGATATATGCCACTCGCACAGATTCAATTTCTTCTGATATTTGAGGTCGGCCAGCTCCCTTTCTCTGTAACACACTACCAGTCTCCATAAACTTTTCATGCCATGCTCGAATGGTTGATCGTGCAAGTGTCTTGCACCGGTACAATTAAGCCGATAAGGCAGTGGTCGGCAACCTGTGGGGCGTGGCCCGCGGCCCAACTGTGGACTTTTTAACAATATTTCGTAGGCCGCGGGCTATTCGGATTTGCAAAATCGTTGTGGGCCGCATGCTAGCTGCAAATAAAAAGTAAGCCCATACAACTAATTATAAAAACCTTCCCTTTGATGCTTTGCGCGTAAAACAATCCAATTCTTTTTTATCCCGGCGGTACATGGCTACACCGGCCGGTTAGCTCAGTTGTTAAGCGCATGCCATCAGTACGGGAGGTCTGGGGTTCGATTCTCGGGCCGGTCAAATCGACACAGTGTCGCCAACGGCTCGCCACCGTTGTGAAATTTCTTCGGAGCTGTGTTGCCCAGGCGCTAAGCAGCGGAGAAGGGCCCCGCCACCCGTTACACGCTTCGGCGTAATACCGCGAGTATAATAAAGATTTGATTTGGTACATGGCTACAAAAGCAAAACCCGAAGTACCATGCACAAAAACGGGTGCCGTGTGTCTGTATATTTTTCATGCAATGCTCGCTTTGTTTCTTCAGTTCTATCGATGCGAGCGAGTGAGAAAAAATAGCACGCGCTTTGGATTTTCTTTGCTTTTAAAACAACGCATCGTTCCTTCATTTTGTAGTTTGTACTTTGTAGTCGTGTTGTATAATTTATTCGTTTTGTAGTCGTGGTTTTAAATGTAGTGGGCCTTCAATAGCTATTGAAAGGGCGATCTGGGCCGTGTTAAAAAAAGGTTGCCGACCACTGCGATAAGGTATTGTGATCAAAAATTTTGTTGATTGTTGCTACACGGTACATGAATAATGACGTCCGACTATTTCACCATCTGGTAGTAATTAGGTTATTGCATTTCCATTGATTTGCTTTTTGTGAGGTAAAGTTTCGTCACAATTAGTGACCACTTTAATTAATCAATTTTATTTGATTCATCACCTTTCGTAGTTCGAGTTTGAGTTTGAGTTTATTATCATTTGCTCGCTTCAATAAAAATACAAGCGTAAAATGCCCATATTATTATCGACAATCTTGAAGCCAGCAGGGAGCATCGAATAACCGTAAGGTTTTCAAGTTAAGATGCACCCTCATTTCGTTGCAGCTACTGTCAGCATATTAGCTTTATCTTTGCTATCAGCTCGCAGCCTGATATAAGTTTGGGAGAGAGGAGATCTTTAATATCCATATTGTAGTAACAGATAATAAGTTCAGAACATAAAACGTTTGACGTTTTTAATTAGAAAATAACATGCAGAAAATATGCTAAGCGTTATCAAACAACTCCACCGTCCTTGATGATGATGATGATTTCTTTATTTTTATCCTCCTATCACGAGAAAACGACGGAGACACTATGAATAGGACGAATCTAGAGTTCCAGACTCGCTTAGGAGTTGCCCTTGTTTCTGATTTTTCCGCTTGAATTTTGCTACTGACTTTTTCAATGTGTGTCTTGTTAAATTCCTCCAAGCAGAGATAATTGTCATGAAGCATCTTATTCAAGGATGCAACAACGAGGCTTGGGTGGAAGTTAAACCGTCAACCTTGCGATCACAGCCGTCGTAAAAACGACGCTCGGAACCACTCGCCCACGCTGTCGACAACCACTCGGCCACGCGCTGCTGTCCTTCTTCAGAACATGATCGAAAATGGAAAGCTAACGCTCCCAGGGCAAACTAATTCAAGTGAAAAGCAAAACAGTAAGGGTACGATGTTTTGCTTTTCGCTTATATTAGTTTGCCATGCGCTAACTTTTTATTTCTGATCATGCTGTAATGAAGGACTGACGATTTGTCCGAAAACGTTAAGCTTATCTTCTGTACCGACATGTTATTTTGTAAATATTGCTCAGTCTATAATAGTTGAAGAAGTTCATGTTGATAGTCTCAAAACTTTTGAAACGAGATAACGTGCAAAGAAGAACGTAGGTGGGGGATCTGGGGGCTCCACCCCCCAGAAGTTGACACGGTCTTGACGTTTTAGTTGATGGTGCAATGATTCATCACCCCTAATAATTTCCGCAAATGTACGCCACTGAGCATGACCCACCGGCCACCGCAGAACCCTTAAAACTACTTCAATAAGCACTTAGATTTCGAAGATTAAGGACCATTGAAGATTGGATTACTGTCAGAAGCCGGGAAATAGCAAAGCACAATCAATATTCCCGCTTGCAACAAAATTTGCAAAAAAAAACAGTTTTTTTGAGACCATGTTTTTTTTGAAAAAAAACACGTTTTTTAAAAAAAAAACAAAGGCAAAAAAAACATTTACATCTCTATTATAGTGTCTTTTATTTCTGCACCGTCAAAATAAACAGAACACAGCAATATAGGAGTTAAACTACAAACGGACATAGAAAAGGGAAGAAGCAACAAAACGATTAACGTTGTGATAGAGATGGCACGGGCTGACTTTTTTGTAACCCGGACCGCCCATAGCCCAGAACTTCTTGCCCAGTAGCGGTAGCCGACCCGGAAACTCATCCCAAAAACATAGCCCAGCCCGCTCAAAGCCCATTGTCTTTTGTGAACGTTCAACCACATTTAACAGAAAAATGAAAGTTGAAAGGGAGCGGCTCGTTCATATTGGCCCAATTAGAAACAAAAGATAGAACTGAGCCGTTATCGGACCACTAAAAGACCGGTTAACGGCTCGTTAACGGGTTCCTTAGCGGCCTATGCCATCTCTACGTTGTAACATGCTAGCGAGAATGAAACTTGAAGATGAGGGAATTAGTAGGCATGGTCGCAAAAACCCGATTAAACTAAAATAGGATAAGAAAAGAAAAAACAAAAACCAAACAAATGACGGCGAGATAAAAAGACACTGGCGAGGCCACATTGCAGAGCCGGTGCCAGAGCAGTTAATTTAGGGGAGCCAAGCGTTTATCAGGGAGCCAAAGTTTGAAATTAAGCACAAAAGCCACTCTCTGCAAAAGAGTAAGCTTGTTAATTGGGGGGACAAGAATGTCGAGCCCCCCTTGGCGCCGGCGCCGGGCCCTTCTTGGCGGTGGCGCCGGCCCTGGACCACAGCTCCAACATCGCTATGATATACGCCGAAAAACCCTGAAAGGCACACGCTGAAAGAACTTACAAGATTGAAATAAACTTGGCAGTAAAATTAGCACAGTACTGAAATAAGCACGTTGCCGAAATAAGTTGAGCAGGGAAACAAGCACAGTAGGCTTACTAAAATAAGCGTCGGTCTGACCAATCTGACCATGCCTGACTATCGCGCCTTTGCGAAATGCAAGGTTGATAGACCGGCAGCTGAGAGGAGTTAGCATATCTTTTTAAGGTACCAATAACCAAGTATATTGCGACCTACTATGAGTACTACCTCAAAAACCATCGGCGAAAAGCGATTCCTGCCGGGTCAGATTGGATGCGTTTGATCGTAATGTAGGCCCAAAAAACCCCCCAAAAACGCTAGCAAACCTTTTCTGGTACCACATGAAACCTAATGGAAACGAAAGCTTACATTGCACTGATTGCGAAATGGTATGTCACAAAAAGCTTTTTCGGCTGCTTTACCCCGGCAGAAGCCCCCAAATTTTAAACTATGACGTCACAGCGAAAATATTTTGACTAAGAATCGCATGAAACTTAGTGCGAACAAAAGCTTACATTGCACTGATTACACAGTGGTAGGCCTACTGTATGTGACAAAAATTTTTCGGCTGATTTACCCCCGGCAAAAATCCCCAAAGTATAATTTATGACGTCATTTTTTTCTGTGACGTCATAACTCGCTGTGATGTCATAACTCGAATTTCGGGGGCTTTCGCCGGGGTTAAAGCAGCTGAAAAAATTGCTTTCACTTGTCATTTCGTAATCAGTGCAATGTAAGCTTTCGTTTGCACTAAGTTTCATGTGGTAGGCTACAGTGTGCGAAGTAGAAAATTTTTACTTGGCGGGGATGTTTTTGTCTTCAATTTTGCTTAAGTTCTGAACCCAAATAACAAGACAAAGTTGCAAAAATGGTGTTTATTGTTCATGGGGCGATACAGTGGCGTAGGAGGAAATTTTAAAAAGGAGGGGGGCCATAATTTCAACTTTTTTTCAAGGGTAGTCTTTTTTCAGCAGCGCTAATTGAAGCAGATTGAAAAAAAGAAAATACTCTAGGGGGGTCCGGGGGAATTCTCTCCCGTGAAATTTTTGAAATATTACATGCGGTAATGGCTATTTTAGTTCTTTTTGAATATTTTTCAGTCAAATTTTGTTTTAAATTTTTTGACCCTAATTCTGAGTACTTCACCAAATATGATACATTTTGTTAGCACATTTTCAATTTATTGCTGCAGGCGTAAGGCTTATTGTTATCGAGAAGGTTCGAAATTATGGAAAAATTGTATTTATCAAAAACATGGTTAAAAAGGCTGGTGAGGTGAATACATACTCCTCATCCCACCCCCCTGGATCCGCCCCTAGCCATAAGCTGCAAAAGCCATCAAAAATGTCTGTCATATTTCAGTCACTTGGCTCCATTTGTTCTTTTTTACCAAACGGCAAAGTCAAAAGGGTAGCCTTGGTACGACGGCCCCCTAAATACGCTCATGGGGCGATGTCATTGGTCAAATGACCAAATTAAAACAGTAGTGGAGGGCGTACTGCGTGTTTGCATACCACCAGCACGATGAACAAAAATCATCAATGGTAAAATTTCGAAAACGTCATTAGCTTTGTTTTAAGCAGGTTTTTGTTTCATAAATGAAACTAGGAGTTTGGGGGAGAGCAGTAAGCTACCCCAGCGGGATCCCGGGAGGAGCCCCGGAAGGTAGAGCATTTTCTTAATTCATGCTCTCAATTTCAAATATGATCCGAAAAAAGTTTGGGAACCATGCTTTAACATATTCTAAATGCTTTCACTAATGTTTATAAAAAACTGCTGACGTGCTGTAATGTTGATGAAAAATAAACTGTTCTGTAATAGGTGCACTGAAAAGGTTGTTCTTGATTGGTTTGCGAAGGAAACCGTAATGGCTACAAGATATGCTGGAAAGTATCGCCGCAGTCCGTACCCACATTTAACTTCTTACGGTACTTATCACTGAGGGGGACATTTTGGCATCCACCCCAGGACAAATTTTCTTTCTTTACTGAAGGGGACGAATATTTTTACTGGGAGGGACATGTCCCCCCATAACCCCTACTTCGCACACTGGAAGGCTACCTAGAAAAAATACAATAGCATACCTTTGTGACGTCATCACTCAAACTTTGGGGGCTTCGGTCGGGGGTAATGCAGCCGAAAAAATTTCTGTCATATATCACATAAGCTTTCGTTTTCACCAGGTTTCATGTGGTAACTAGAAAAGGTATGCAAGCGTTTTTGGTTTTTTTTTGGGCCCCCATTACGGCCAAACGCATCCAATCTGACCCGGCAGAAATCACTTATCGCCGATGGTTTCTGACGTAGTTCTCATAGCACAGCAGGTCGCAATATACTTGGTTATTGGTACCTAGAGAAGGTATGCTAACTCCTCTCAGCTGCCGTTCTATGACCTGTTAGCTCCTACATTTCGAAACAGTAATTGCGCAAGCTCAGCATAGAGATGTCATTGACGGAGTTATTATTGCTTGATCTAAGCGGCTAGCTAAAAGAGTACAGGCAAATATTTCTCTGGGACAAAAAGCGGAAAAATTACGGCAACTTAAAGGCTTTTCTTTATTAAAACCGTGGGAGCAACTCTTCTTATTCTAGCGAATTGGCTGAAAAAATTAGCTTCGATAACCAGTCCGCTAACATTTTTGAACGTTAGCTGAACAGCTAATCCGCTAGTGAAAAAATTACTTTCGCTAATTAGCGTAATAGAGGATTAGCGATTTGTGCCCACCTTTGCTACCCACTTTTTTTTAGGACGGCAACCCTGCCATAGATCTTCTAATACCCGGATCTATGATCAAACGCTACTGCAAAAAAAATCTGAAGACTGGCTTTTGTCCTATAAATCACTCAAACAATGCTGCATATGGTTTTCATAATCTCATCTTAAGTATCATGAATATCCTAAACTCGCTTGCTTAGCGGTAGCCGACAGCCTAGTGAGCTTACTATCAGCTTACGCTGACAAGTGACAACAGAATTTACAGGCAAATCATAAAGCAAAGTGTATGCTACTTTTATACAAGAACGAGCACAAACCGTTGGTAAGAAATTGAATCGCATCTAAAAATGTCATGGAAAAGCAAACCAAAAAAAATTCATGATAAACCATCACAATAATACAGTAAAGTCATACAATCACAGTATAAATAAGAAAAAATGGCAGTGTGTTAAAATCAATACTGTGAAGATCAACATGCCGTTTATCTGCTGCTGGAGACGTAATAGTGTGCTTGTAAGGTGGGCTAAGTCAATCAATAATAAACTATTCTCACGCAATTTACCATGGTTTTAAGGTAAAAAAATACGCATTCTTCGCAGATGGGTGTTTAAATAAAGGCTTTGAAACAGAATGTTGCACCTCCTCAATAAAGCTTCTTTTACGTCATTTTACTTTTACGACACGTGTTTTACAACTAAATTGTGACATTCCACATTATATGATTTTCCGTAGAGAAAATGTTAATCATTAATGTATTAAAGATCATTTACAGATCTTTATTCTATCTATTGTTAGCATACTTTATAAATTAAACGACCGTTTACGAGGTACTTAGACCAGGGGGCAAAATCCTTCCACAAAAATCAAATCATCGCTCTTATATGGGTAAGCAATAATGTAGGGGAATTCCTAGTTATGGCAATTGCCACATGCAATACATATAAGTAGAAGAAGCAATAAAAATTTTAATTGGAAGAATGATAAGCCATAAAAGGTGTCGGTTGAGCTTGAACTGACCCATTATCATTAAAAGCAAATTCTTCTGATACCTACTTAAAGAAAGCCGAAGGTGATATATATGCAGTATAAGTTTACGCAATAAATTCCCATAAATTTGCTCTCTAAGCTTTCCTCTAGGCAGCAATCCGTTTCATTCATCCGCTTTAAAATGCAAAAAAAGACCAAGTCCAACGTCGCCGATTGATTTAAACGACAATTATTTTTGAAACGGTTCCGTAGCAACATAGCAGAACTACTCAGCCGTTCAATTTTAGTAAAGTGTAATGTGTTAGCTAACGTTCGGTCAATTTTAAGACATTAACTCGAACACAAAAATGAACGTGAATTTTGTTTTCACATAACCTGATATTCTACACAAAAACTAACTTCGCAAGACGCAGGCTAAGTGCAATTTTTTTGCGAAATAAGAAGGGGCCTTTAAAAAAGTTTTAAATTGTCAAACTGGACCGTCGGCAAAGACCATAGACATTTGACTCGGACAACGATCAACCGCATTAAGCTGAAGAACTCCGGAAGATGAATCGTGACTTCGCATCGACTCCGCATTGGTAATAAAACTGTAAGGCGAACCAGGAGTCAATTCCAAATCTATAAATAAGTGGTTTCGGTTTGTTAAACAATAGGCTACTGTAGGTCTACGTGGATTCAAATCGGTACTACAATAAAGCTAAATGTACAACAGAAGCCTGAGGTTCTCGCTTCACTTTTGCCTAGTTAGGTGAAATGATATTGCGCTAAATGCTCGTTATTGCGTGTAACTCCCCATGGTCATATTTTTCTCATAAATTAAGATTAATCTTTACTCTTCTGCAAGTTTTCGCTTGATAGCATACAATATAATGATAAAATAGCATTGGCACTTAAGTCTGGTCGGCAAGAAGAGTAAACCACATTTAACCTTAAATAATTTTAAACTTAGGTTTTGAAGATAAAACTTGCAATTTGTACACCGACAAAAATAAGAGGTAACTTAGATAAGCAAAATACAAATTCGATAAGATCAGTAGACTAATCGAGTTGAAGGGGATGCCATCCCCCGGAAAAACAACATCATCCCCCCACAAAACATTTTAGCGTAAACCATTATCTTATGAATAATGACCATCCCTCCTTCATGTCGGCGCGAAAAGCTTGCACCTTCCCTCATAAGTGTTTTTGCAACTCGAGCACTGAGTAAGATCGGTATTTGTATAATCTGCCTACGTAGGCCTACAGGTGATGATTCTTCGGCTTACATAAAGACTATTTCGCATGCTGCTTCCAAAGAAAACGACTTACTCTTTTTCTCCGAGTGATTACTTCTAGCAGATAAAGCTCGTTGAATGGCTTCGTATGGCAGACCAGAAACATCCGTAGCAGCAAAGTGGGGATAGTTGCTTAAAGAACTGGGTCTAAACAAAAACACGAATGCAAGTAAAGTCGGCTGTTGAAAAACTGGTAAATTCGAGTTAGAAAGAGCAATAGTTTGGTGCTAAAGAATCAACGGTACACCTCAGCGGTGTGCACTCAATCTTAATCTGATGTTGACCTCGCAACACAGCTTACTGCAACAATTCAATTGAATTACTAAGATGTCTTTGAATACATAAATCATTCTCCAATTTTATTGGCGCATGTGCATTACCATAGCAGCTGAACATAATGTAGTGTAGCGACGTGAATTGACGTCAGTTTTGTTTACGTCAGAATTTGCATTGTACTGTTCAAAATTTGAACTACAGTTGTTCTTTCTCAAACACTTGGGGATGAGCATAAGCCGAAATACTGCAGTTTAATCAACCCTATCCGTAAAATGCGTACTGTACCGAAGTCTCGCAGAATCTGAACGGGAGTTGGGCGATGATCGAAGATGATTGACATGTTCATGTGGCCCCAATGTATTGGTTCCTGCTGGCTCACATTCTGCAACATTTGAAAGTTGTTGTTTAGCGCATTAGCGGTAAAGAAACGCAAAACGTAACATCTCCGATGACCGAGTGGTAAGAGCGTCCGCCTTAGCAGCTTCACTGCTTGACGCTCAGCATTATAAGAACAGTGTGGAGAACAAACCGGCAAGTCAACTTGTTGCGCCGTTGGGAAAGGCACTTAGCGAGATTCCCCCGTCTTCCTGTGGTAGACAGGTGGCCGGCTACTCTTAAGGGAGCTCGTCATAGCGCTTTGATTGCTTTCTCGAGATAGGAGGATAAACAAAATGCAACTAAATGCAAAAAAATGAATAGCCCTTAAGATGCGTTTTTCTGAAAAGCATGATGACTTTTGCTTAATCAATAAAGACAAAATCGAGTACAAGCAAGAAATTAAAAATAGCAAATAGTAACGAAAGCAGTTTTGATTTAGTGCTGAAAACCACGGGAGGAAGGTATATGCCAAACAACCGGTGTACTTTTTTTAATAGAAAAACCACAAACAATAGTTTTTTTTTAACTTGTTAATGAACCTAGCTTTTCTTCTTCCATCTATACTTCTTAAAAGTTCAGATGGCCAAGTGGTAAGCTTATATGGTCGAGTGTTAAGAGCGTTCGCCTTTGGAGCTGTAAGCTAGACTCGCATTTGATTCCGATTCGGGCCAAACCAATGACTTAAAATTGGTATTCACAGCTTCCCTGCTTGACGCTCAGCATCAAAGGGACATTGTGGAGAACAAGCCGGCAAGTTTACTTGTTGTGTCGTTGGGAAAGGCACTTGGCGAGATTCCCCCATCGTGGTGTGGTAGGCAGGTGGCCGGCAACTCCTAAGTGAGCTCGTTATTGCGCCTGATCGCTTTCTTGTGATAGGAGAATAAATGTGCTAGTAAAAAAAGTCTCAAACTTTGTCAAAAGTTGCATTAAGAGTTCTAGTTGTGTCGAAGGTCTAAACTTGCCTTTTGCAAACGAGTTTTTGGAAGCGGATCGAGCAACAGAGGGAGGATGCGGAGACATGTGTTGTATTGTTTCCAATCCAAGACTGTTTTGTGCTCCATGTAAAGCCATTTGAATGTGGATGTGTGGGTTCGTTTCATGATGAGATTTTGTATTTTTTTCAACGTGAAAAGAATGGCGATGATGTCCGTATCTTGGAGGAGCAGGGGGAGGAGGCATCAATCTCTGGAGATTGTTGTTATCATCCAATTGATGGGCATAAAAATGAGGGTTAGGTGATGCAATATTTCCGTGTATGGACCTAGGAGTAGCAGCAATGCCAGGGTTATTATTGCAGTTTCTTGAAACATGGACACTAAATGGATGATGTGCGTGGGAATAATCGTGAGATGAAAAGTCTTCAACCATATTTGGCAACCCTGAATTTGAGGATATGGGAGGCAAATGATACGTATTGGGATGAGGACCATGCAGCGGATGTGATTCAACTTTTCCTGGAGTATAAGATGGAGGCATTGCAAAATGTGAAGATATTTTTGTTGATTGGACAAGAGATGAGTTGGAGGAAAGAGAATTAGAAGCTTGTATTCCTCGGATGTTAAGAATTTCGTTTATTGCCGATTCTGTAAAGTTAAAGAAGTATAAACTCTCTTTAATTAAATCCAAAAACGATATTTTCACGGCACTAAAGCTGGGTAGCTTTGAATTTTCATCGCAATTGTTATTACCCAGCTTAGAACACCTGCGCATAACCAAAATATGCGCCATCAAACCATAAACCAACTACAAAATCAAGCTAAACTCAGTAGAAACCACTCACCTGGTTGCTCGTAATGACTTGCAGCTTCAGGAGCCACAAGATGCAAAGGTTGGACTGTCAAGCAATCACTCAAGTCGTCACCTCTGCCAGTGTCCGAACTTCGCATCTGAAATATTAATGTAATTATACGTGCTTTCAGTTCCAACAAAAACTCCCGACCCTTCAACTGCAGAATGAAAGAGGAATATAACTTCACATTTTCTCACAAAGCTGGCAAGCTACTAATTTTCAACCTTTTCGTAAAAGACATGGCCTCGCCAGCGGTGCCGCATGCAGATCATAGATTTTTCGTGACGGTTTGAACCATAGCTGAAGCCTGAAGTCGACTGCATTTCATGTTGTGCAGGGTGGCTATTGCCTACCGACTTGAAGATTTTCATTTCGCAGTTTTCCTTAGTTAACTGTGTGGCTCTTGCGGTAAAATATTTTGCTGCATTATTTGTTTGGATTTTTAGTTTTGCCCGGAGTCAATTTTAGACGGAATCTCACGTGTTCGTATTGTCAGCAGCATAGGCAAGATTGTTTACCTTTTTTCGTGATTGCTCTTTTCCGGCATGGCCTCCTTTAACGTGCTTTCTCAGTGATGACGGATCTGTATAACGTTTATTACATCCAGGATACTGGCATGCGTAAGGTTTCTAAATTAAAACAAAAACTTTGCAAAATAAATTTTCAGTTTTCAACAAATCTGTGGGACAATCCTAAAGTGTAAAAAATAAACACAAAACCCTGTTAGGTGTAATTAGTGATGAAAAAATAACTTGCAAGCAGTGTTGCCAGATTTTTTTGGTGGTTTATACTCATAGCCCAAATCCACTTAAAAAGTAGCAAACTGCCATAAAAAGTAGCCCAAAATAATTTTTTAACGAAACAATTAAACGCACGTGCTCCACTTAACAGCTCAGATGGCCGAGTGGTAAGAGCGTTCGCCTTTGGAGCTGTAGACTCGGGTTTGATTCCGAGTCAGCTCAAACCAACGACTTTAAAATTGGAATTAACAGCTCCTGCTTGACGCTCAGCATTGAAGGGACAGTGTGGAAAACAAGCTGGCAAGTTTACTTGTGCCAATAGGAACGGCACTTCGCGGGATTCCTCCATCTTGGTGTGGTAGACAGATGGCCGGCAACTCCTAAGCGAGCTCGTTATAGCGCTATGATCGCTTTCTCACGATAAGATGATAAACATGCAACTAAGTGCAAAAAAACTAAATACTTACTAATAACTACATCTGAAACAAAAAGAGAAGTAAATTACATCAATCTTCAGCTTATGGGCTGACTGATTTAACTGCAAGGAAGCGAAGAGATTCAGAATCACTGCAAATTTGAAATATTATCATCTACTACATGAACAAACTAGTTTTGGTTCATCAATTTATTGACCCCAACGGTCCGTTTCACGCTAATACGCGATCATCAGGAGGTCTAAAACAACATACAATGTTAAACTACAGGTACTCACCAAAATCCAAATTGCAAAAATTTCAAAACTTTATGGAACCAGCTTCACGCTGCCTACTGAATTCTCCACAACTAACACATAAAAAGATAGGCAGTGTCTGAGTGCGCCACCGGACAATCGAGCTCCATAAAAGAAAACATAGAACTCCATTGCCCGCAACACTACGCTCCGTCACCCCCTATCTTCCTTTAGAACCGGTAACTTAAACTATCCTGCCCAACTCCTTGCGTTTTTAATTATGCAAAATATGAAATCAGCTGATGCCCAAAACAAAGTATTATTACGAGATATAAAAGATTATGACGTCGAGTTTTAGCAGTATGCGAGTTATAAAACATAGAGATCGAAATATATTTAAAAACAAAATTACTACGATAAGTCACAGAAAAGAGATTCCAAAAGGGTTGGGTAGGATAAGCGTGAAGCAAACTAAACAGCGCTAAAATACAAAATAAAATTTCTATATATGCCTACACAAATAAGTCGGATTTTACGTTCTTTAACTTGAATTTATTTTTATGCCTACATTTTGCCATAATCTCGGATCGTTTGTTCAGTACATTATTGTCCTTCCCGGCAGTTAGAATAATGAACTTCTCATCGAGGCATAGGTTGCATCTTCTCATCCCACATTTATAAGGTGCTGATTTCTTTTTTATAGACCATTTAACCATAGGATTGCCATTATTATTAATTGATGACCAGTAAAATTTGGACAGTTCGGTGGCATTAGCCTTATTTGGATATCGGAATGTGTGCGTGTGATTGTTGAATCTAGATTTAAACTCAGGTTCGCAGCTGCCATAGTAGATTTTTGTATTGGATGCTGATGAATGTGAACGTTGTAGTTGGTTACTTAGTGGAATAAGACGGTTACTGGCGGACGATGATGATGATACGTCAATATTCGGCGAGTTGACAGGCTGGACAATACTCGCATTTGGATGCGAAGCGGTGCTATTTGCCGTACTGCGGTTAGCCGCAGAAGGGGTTTGTTGTTCAGATATCTCAGCTTTATATACAATGGATCGGACATTGCACATCCCATCTATAGGACAGAGCGACTTATCTCGGCAATTGCACGCTTTTATTTCACATTCGCGATTAGTGGAAGTCTGCAAAATTTGCTTATTATGTGTATTAAGAATGGATCCAATATTCGGCATGCAGCTGTAGCTTATTTTGATGTTGTTTTTGTTGCAGACCTTCTTAAGCTTGTGGTTCCCATTAAAATGTTTCTGAACAAGTCTCAGAAATTCTTTTCCAATATTCGTTTTGACATGTGAGCTGAATGGGGGGTTGAACCAAGAGATATTGCGTGATCTGTTCCGCTTATTGCTAGACAGTTTCGGTGTGTAGTCTAAAGCCTCATTATAACCGCTTTTTGCAAGCGCCTCCTGATATTCCGGAATAGCTTTGGTAAACTCCTCTTTACTAGAAGATATTTTAGAGATTCGTGACCCAATCATCTTTGGCAAGTTCTTAATAATGCTCTTTGGATGATTTGACTTAGCATTAACATACAGCAAAGTGTTATTTGGTTTTTTAAACGGCCAGAATTTACCGCTTATAGGTTGAATGTAACATCCAAAAAGTCAACCTGATGCAAATTTGATTCTGTGGTTATTTTTAACCCAAACTGTTTGAATACGGCGGCGATAGTTTTCCTGAACTTCTCCGTGTCAGGGCCGGACATATTACGCAATATAGCAAGTCCGTCATCCCTGTACAATCCAACCAAGTTCTTATCAATTATTTTCGACAGATTATCCAGTATAAACAAACCCACCAACTCACAAACTTCCGCACCATCATAAGATCCCATTGCCACATCAAATGCCTCGTTAGTTTTCTTAACCCATGTACTACTATCGTTAAATAAGACAGATTTTCTGCAATGTCTAATAATTTCCAGCTGATCGCTAGAAATCACATTAAAAGTCTGAGCAAATTTCAATGAGAGATTAAGCAGATTTTCTGATATAGATGGATAAAGTTCTACGATGTCGAATTTGAAAAACTTGCACATGTCTTTGTTCGATAAGCTTTTGTACCAGGATATAACGGAGTCAGTACTCCGCCATTGGTTCAAACCTAATTGAGTCCGGATGTTGGAGTTGACTTCATCCAAGATTTTCTTACTA